>JAKSZP010000234.1:0-133543 GCA_022478985.1 Massospora cicadina
TAGTTTATCACTCTCAATTTATTTGCTAAAATAGCAATATAATGGTGGTTATAAGCGGCGTATTATCTACACGCTATCATCCTGAGACCAATGGCACAGTGAAGCGAGTAAATTGTATCCTTTTTGGAGTTTTATGTAAGATAGTTATGGGTAAAGCATTCCATTTGAACCTTTTTTTAACTTCCGCCGTATTTAACTTGAATATTTTGTATTTCTCGCCATGGGGCATTAACCATTTGCATTACTATATGGTAAACAGCTGGCTATTCCATCAATCTTGTATACATGCTAGGCTCAAGAAAATGTGAGCCCTGATGCCAATCTAAGAATATGACCATAACCTTAATTAAATTGCAGAGTGTAGCTATTTTAGTGAATTGGCTCAATATGTAAGATCTCAGGAGTGCAATAACAAGTGCAGCAGGACCTCACCCCACTTCATTGTTTGATAATTGTTTTTGTATCATGATAACCATAAATTTGGATAGACTAGGAAAATGAAACACCTATGTAAAGGCCCTTACAAATATAGTTGAGAAGATTTCCATGGATGCCTACACTCTGAAGGATTTTGTTAAAGGTCACCTCATTAACCAGGTGCACGTGGAGTCCTTAAAGCAACAACATCAGAGCTCCAGGCTAACGGGCCCAAGCTCATAAGTAGGACCCCCTCACATCTTTGCTACACAATGTTTGGTCAAGTGGGGGAAATGGTGTAAATGGTTTGACCAATTATCTTAATATTTTTTTATAATATTTAATGTTATATTTAAACAAATAACTAGATAGAATATTTGATTGATTTAGTTTTTACTAAGCCACAATGCCTCTGTATTTATAAGTAGTGGGCAAAATTATTAATTACACATTTAGAAGATCCCTAAAGCCCCGCTGGCACAATCCTAGATCTCTAAATCTAACAGCTTTTTATGATGTAAATTTGATATCTTTATTGACTCCTATTTCAGTTCAGCAGATTATTTCACGCCAACCCCATGTCAGTGTAAAACCAGCAGTAATAAGGTCCTATAATCAGGGCCATATGCAATAATTTAGATATGTTTGGCAAAATGCCTTTTTATCAGGAAAATACACTGAGCCTTAGTTTTCACCTCTTTGGCCCAATTTGTATATCACCATTTATGTATACCAATTTTGGAGTGCTACTTTTTAATGGAAAGCAGTAATGAGAACGCTTTTAGAACAAGAATATTTGAAGAGGTATGCCAATTGCAAGGGGATCTTTTTCCTGTCAAAAGTCAAGAAAGCCTAGTAGGACGATTAGTTGAGCAAGCACTAAAATTACTGGA
Organism: Massospora cicadina; assembly: GCA_022478985.1. NCBI lineage: Eukaryota > Fungi > Entomophthoromycota > Entomophthoromycetes > Entomophthorales > Entomophthoraceae > Massospora > Massospora cicadina. The sequence goes on from JAKSZP010000234.1 coordinate 1,311, forward strand.
AGTTTCCAATACTACATTGATCTCTACTAATTGCTTAATAAAAAACCGATTATTGTAGCTAAAGTTTTTATGTGGTTTATTTGGTTAAGGCTACTGTCATCATATGTACCCTTATTGTTTGAGTGTATATAACATGTGCAACTGTTATCTGACGCCTTTGCGCTGATTTTAACAGGCATATATCTCCATCCTATCCTGGCTTCTGCTAACTTAGAAGGACTATGTGGATTGATATCAAACACAATGTATTTTTTATTATTTTCTTTTGGGATAGGATACATGTTGGTTATAATTAATTTTAGGAATTAATGTCATGAATGTGGCCCCTGTAGTAAAAACCACAATGTAGTGAATGACAAACGCACACTACTGCATATTTTAAGTGCCTCTTTGGAACTTTTCTGATCTTCTTGAATCACTAAACAGTAATCTTTATGACAAAATCTTATTATGATGAATATTGTATACAAGCGCTTCATGATACTAAATTCCTATAATTTATGGTATATAAAATTTTCTATTTCAGGAACTACATTGAAAATACTAGATAGATTTGGACAAAAGGTGATTCTTTATTGGTATAATTGTAGGAGATATTTATAGTTGACCTCCTATCCATAAAACAATTTCATCCTGATTTTGGAAGAATAATTGATAGGGAGTAAAATGGGTACAATAGTCATAAGGGTACCCGTTTATAGTACAAGAATTTTTTAAGTAATGAGGAACAGTGTGTGTTGATTCTGAAATGTCTGAGGGATTTGAATGGGGCAGAAAGCATTATTAACTGATAATTGGTTGCTCACATTTATTCTAGTTATTAAATAAAAATAACCAAGATGAAATAGTAGGTATATTAAGCACGATCAACGCTTTCAACTTACCAATATTGATGAAAAGCCCAAACTTAAGCGTTATACTTTTTAGAAAATAATGCTTAACCACTATGAGACCACTAACACGCCCTGGCCACAGTCACCTTGCCTAAAAATCAATCACTCTGCCTTGAAGTTTTTTCAATCAGTTGGCGTTATGCAGTCTGGCTTATCCCCTGTTACTCCCCCACAATTTCCACGCACAGAAAGATACAAAATCAACAAGTTTGACAGAACTGCATCATATGTTATCCATAAAGTATTTAAAAAAGCAATGATCTCCTTAATGAATAAAAATCCTCTTTACACAAAGAAAGTTTACCCAATTACCTGATGCCCATATACAGGCTGAATAACACCTTGATGATTATTTTGAGTCTCTCATAATGGACCAAACCAAAACTACAAACCCTCCATTTGCACTCCTTGAACCTCACTCTGCGGATGTGTCAGGATTTCACCAATTTCTTATATCTCCAAAAAATCTACTTCCTTAATTCCCCCAAAATCATCGTAAGGAATGAGCAATATATCTCAATCTATCAAGGTTAATGATCAATCTAATCCCAATCTATTGATTGAAGATTTGATTTCGCAGAGATTAATTCACTCTGATAGATTATGAGCCATTACAAAGCCTATAAATATTCTCTATTTTCAATAATAACACTAGGTCAAATTATAACCTGTATTTTCATTTAAAGTTACCAATTTCTGGAGAATCCGCTCAGTGTAACTTTATGAGAAAACCTGCCCCATTGGAAGTATAATTAAAAACTTCCAGACTGGTGCTCACTACAGGGGCACTCTGAGTTACGCGCCAGTGACAACGTCTATCACTACTATGGATTCTCATTTTTCGCCTGACGAAGCTCAAGACCAAGAGCAAGGCAGCATTTTACGATGGGTCCATGCAACTGGAGCCAAATCCCAAGATTACCCACCACATTGGAATTTTGGGCCAACTTGGAATTTTATGGTCCTAACTTAAGTTTTACCTCAGACTTTTCAAATACCATCTGAGGCTTTACAAGATATTATTAATCAATTTCTTGAAGGGGCCTTAATCCCTGGAATCTTTTCTACCCAATCTTGATCTAATGCTGTACCTTCTATATTGTGGGAAGTGCTGCAAACCTCTCAAATGCCAGGAATTGGCCCCAAGCAATATTTGCACCAACTTGTACATCCTACCTTATACCATTTATTACCTGTAGTTGGAATGCACCACCAAGGGATGCTCAATTTACTAGAAGGACTCCAATCCTTGAATAATTATGTTTCTGAATTTTTCAAGTCAGCCTCTGAGTTTAGCCAAGATAATTGTGATGCTATCATTAGTAATAGGGACTTCCTCAATGAAGTACATCAGCAGCTCATTCAGCTCAATTACAGAATGTCCAATTTTGTTGATGTACAGTTCCCCAAGGAAACTCAGGAGATTCAGAGAAAATGGAGAGAGGGTATTTCCCAACTCTCTGAGCATAGTCAATCAATGGAGGAGGAAATTAGAACTCATCTCTTCCAATTGGAACAAATGTAATCAGGTGTTAAATTCCAGGTTAATGAAGTAGAGAAATCCTTTGGAAATATGGGTCCTCCTGGGGTTGAAGGACCTCTTGGGCCACCTGGGGTGTAGGACCACGTGGACCTCCTGGAGCTGATGGGCCCCGTGGACCCCCAGGGAGTGTAGGGCCTTGGGGACCCCCAGGAGCGGATGGACCTCAGGGACCTCCAGGTGCCGATGGGCATTCAGGATCTTTCCAGCAAATTGACTCTCTCTTAAACATGATGAACCACTTGCGTGAACAATTCCCTAAATTGTCCAAAGAGTGTAACCTAACCCCCCAATGGGGTACTAAGCAATCCCCTCTTGTTGCTTCAGTCAATATCTGACAAATTGATCAATCTGGAAAAATGGGTCAATGACACCAATATTTTACTACATGCTTGCGAATCAAAAGGGGAACTGCTCCAAACGAAAATTTAGACGCTGAAACTCAAGTACAATGCACAACAGGAACAGATTTTTGAGCTATCCGCCGACTAGATGAGAAAGTAGGGCATGCTGATCTGAATTGTCAGATTAGTGAAGTTCATACTGAAGCTGTTGGTCCTTCCCCTCAATTTTCTTCTCAAGTTTCAGATTCCACCTCTTATATTTCCTCTCAATCAGAACAACCTGGAGTGCATGTTTTGATCACTAATGCTCTCATGAGTTTCAAGCCAGTATTCAAGGACAAGTACTCACTGGGGGAAGGAGCATTATCTCCTTTCTTTATCTTTATGAAAAGGCATTAAGTGAGGCCACGGATCACTAGAAGATAAATTACTTGCCTAATTGCCTTACTTGATTGGCTCAGTATATTATGGTTCCCCACTTAATGACTTTCTCTACTTGGTCTCAGGTCAAAGAAGCGTTGATCAAAGAATTTGGGAGTGAGCAAACCTTATCCTCGCAAAAGCAGGCTTTTATAGATATACAGCCTCACTGAAATGAATCTATCAAAGACTTTGCTCATCAGTTCTATCAGGAAGCTCAAACTCTAGTAGCCTGTGGTCAGGTAAACTTGGATGATGCAATTACTGCAGTTCTGTCAGCTTTTACTTTCAGGACTTAAATTCAAGTTTATCGAATCAGTGTAAAAAATTTTCTGATGTATTTTGGACATGAAGGAGGCCTTATTGGAATTGCCTCCTCAATTCTCCAAAAAACCCCTGAGTTTATGAGTCTCCTAGACTTAGTCGCCCCTGAGTCTACGCCATTCCTGAGAACACTAGGGCGATCCAGTATAACTACTGTCATCGCTATTTCCATACTGAGGATTGTTATTTTAAAAAAGGAAGAAGATGAGAAGAAGAAAAGAGATAAGCCCAATTAGATTCTTTACCTTGATAATGATATGAGTGCGCAGCAAGAGCATCAACGTTCAATTGAGTGTAATAAGGATGAACATTCATCTTATTCCTTGCCCTCCTTGTTGGCATTATCCTCTCAGTTTGGAAGCACCATTACCCATATTGACTTCTGAGTGAATCAAGTCAATACCAAAGCTATCATGGATACTGGATCCCCGGTGAATGTTGTCTCATCAAAATTGGTCAAACGGATCAAATTAATACATAATATTTCTCATTACAAAGAATATGGCATGGCCAGACCTCAGAGTACTCGGTCTATTTGAGATTTTTCATCCCTTCCCCTGAAAATTGGAAAATAACTTTTACAATCCCTGCCATTGTACTTGATAACTTGAGTTACAGCCTACTTTTAGGGACTCAATTTTTACAAGAATTTGATGGAATTATCAATTACCCTGACTTGTCATTGTCTCTCTTGGGGTATAGATTTCCCTTACTTTTATCCAATCATGCTTCTACCTGACGTTGGTTATGTCTTTTAGAGGGAACAAAAAGTTCTTATTCACTTCAATATCACGTTGAAGATCCTCATGTAAAATTACCTCCTGCATCGTCTGATATTGAAGAGGGAATGCCTATTTTCTCCCCTGAGAAATTAGTTAATCCGTCAAAATCACAAGTAATTATTAACACTTCTTTGCATTTTTTGATTCCCAAAGGACAATGAGTTACAAGTTCAAGGTAATTTCAACTCTTCTGCCTTAGAGCTCTTTCCTTGTCCTGGAGTATTGGATTATGCTTATTCAGGATCATTATCTGTCTTACTGGCGAACCTTACCAATGAACTAAAGCTGGTAGATCAAGAGCAAACAATTGCTTATGTCAAGTTACTGCCCTTATCTCGTATCTATGATGTTAAACCCTTTGGGAGTCTACAAGACTTTGGATTGGAAAGTGATCAGGAAATCCTTACTGTGGGACCTGCTATCAGAAAACACCTCTCTAGTGAACAGGAGAAACAAGAGCTTCAATTATTGAGAAATATTCCGATATCTTTGCTAAGCATACTTACAATTTCTGGGAAGATAAAACGAGTGATGCACTCTGTTGAACTGGTGATCACCTTCCTATTTGTGCAAAACCCTATTGTAAATCTAAAGTAGAAAAAGCCCAGGTTACCAAGGAGTTGCTTCAATTGTTGGAGGCTGGATTATTGAAGCCTTCAATAGTCCCCGTGAATCCCCATTGTTATTGGTTAATAATAAAGATGGTTCTCATCGAGTCATGATGGATTATCATTGACTGAATGCTATTAATCAACGAGATTGTTATCCCTTATCTCAGATCAATGATTACCTTAGGTTGTTGGCTGGATCCACCTATTTTTCGGCCATGGACTAGCTAGTGGATACTGGAAAATCGAGTTATCACCAGAAGATTGTGCCAAGTGTGCCCTGATATTGAGTGAAGGGTTGTTTGAACCAACTCATATGCCTCAAGGACTAAGCAAAGCCCCAGCAACCTTCCAAGGGGCCATGAGGGGTATGCTCCAGGATTTAAAGATTACTTGTGTTCTGGTATATCTTGACAATATTTCCGTGTTCTCCAAAATTTTTACTGAGCATTTAGACCATATAAAAGAAGTTTTCAGCCGAATTCAGGGCTCTTCCATAAAACTCAAGCCCTCCAAATGCTCATTCTTCCAAAATGAAATGAACTTCTTAGGACATCAGGTTTCAGCTAAAGGGATTTGACCCCTTGCAGACAAAGTTCAAGCCATCTAACAAATGCCTCCTCCCTCTTCTTTATATGATATTCAAGTCTTTCTTGGCATGGTTGGGTATTACCGGCAGTTTATTCCCAACTTTGCTGATATGGCTGAACCATTATTTCACCTGTTACAAAAAGGAGTGTCCTTCAAGTGGGGGTCAGATCAATAACAGTCATTCAATTTTCTGTGTACAGCCTTGATTAAAGCATTTGTTCTAATTCATCTCCAATTTGTTAAGCCTTTCTTTTTACATACTGATGCAAGCAATGTCACTATTGGGGCTATCTTGTTTCAGTGTGATGAAGAGAAGAATGATCATCCTGTTGCTTACTATAGCAAAACTTTATTGAAGGCTGAACAAAATTATAGTGTTACTGAGTGGGAATTTTGGCAGTAATTCTAGCAATCAAGCACTTCCGTCCTTCTTAAAGTGGTAATCATTTCACCGTTTATACCAACCATTCCTCCTTATGATGGTTGCAGAACATGAAGGATCCTGATGGGAGGTTGGCCCGTTGGGCTTTAAGGTTACAAAATTACGATTTCACCATTGTTCATCGCTCAGGGGCTCAGCACAAAAATGCTGATGGGCTGTCCCGACTGCCTATTCTGACCTTGGAACTAGAAAGAGAAGAACTCATATACAATCTTATTGGACGACCTGAGTTATGGGATCGAGAAACTGAAGAGGATTGAGCCTTTCTAAAACCAATTACCAAAGATACTATGATTCAAGATAATGCTTTGTATAGGAAAGTTAAATCTAAGTGAAAGCCCTTCCTACATCCCAACTCTATATTTCACGCTGTAATGGAAGGTCATGAACAAGTTGGTCATAGCGGCTTAAAGAAGACTCAAGAATGGTTGAAGACTCGATACTATTGGAACAAAATGACTGAGTTCATTTGAGAGACCCTTGACTCATGTTTTATCTGTAAAAGCCATGGAACTACCAACCCTACATATCGACATCAAGTTAGTCCCCAACTAAGGCGTTTGAGGTGGTCAGCATTGATGCTGTAGATCCTTTTCCTTGTGGATTGCATGGCCATCAGTATATCATTATGGCCGTTGACTATTTAACCAAATGAATTGAGATCATTTCCATTACTACTCATTTGGCTAAGACTACAGAGTTATTCCTATATCAGCATATCATTTCTCAACATGGGTGTCCCAAGGTCCTTATGTCAGATAATGGGACTAATTTCACCTCACAACTCATACAGGAGCAATCCAAATTATTTAACACTACTCAGAGATTTGTTGTCCCATATAATCCATCTACAAATGGGGCCATTGAACAAGTTAATGGGACCTTGGTCTCGATTCTAAGAAAGATGGCATCCACTGACCCATCTCAGTGGAATTTTTATTTGCCCAGTGCCTTGTTTGCTTATCAGATAAGCTACCACCACATTATCAAGGTTTCCCCATTTAAGTGTATATCTGGGCGGAATCCTTCAGTCCCTTCTAGTGTTCAGACTATCCTTGAAGAAAGCATCCCAGAAAATTCCAATTTAGTTATGAGAAATTTGGCTGATGATATTATCCATCTTCAGGCTCAAGCAATGAATTTAATTGAAACCACCACACAAAAAGAGACTCAAAGGAGCAAACACAAACCTGTCTTACCTGAATACCAGATTGTAGAATACATTATGTACTATCATTATCAGCATGGTGGGCGGACTGAAAAGTTAGGAACTAATTGGTCTGGTCCCTATAGAGTTATAATCAAAAAGGATTAGAGTATTTGATTGGTTATATTGATGCTGGTATTGTGGTAAATCATATTTATCCTAGGTTTTTAAGAAGTCATCCTTCACCGCAATTGAATCTTGAGGGGGGAAGTGTCAGGATTTCACCAAATTCTCATATCTCCAAAAAATCCACTTCATCGATTCCCCTGACATCATTGGAAGGAGCAAGCAATATACCTCAACCTATAAGGCTAACAATCAATCTAATCCTGATCCATTGATTGAAGATTTGATCACGCAGAGATTAATTTGCTCTGATAAATTACAAGCTTTTACAAAGCCTATAAATATTCCCTCTTTTTGATAATATAAACTAGGTCAAATTATAACCTGTATTTTCATTTAAAGTTATCAATTTTTGGAGAATCCGCTCAGTGTAACTTCGAGAGAAAATCTGCTCCATTGGAAGTGCAATTCAAAACTTCCAGAGGATGCCCCCACACCTTTTTTCTGCTCATATCTGAAACAGGTGTGACAACCCTTGCCAACAAGACGCCTCACAATTCCCCTTTCCCCTCCGCCATAGTCAAATTTAAGTTTACTGTTTTCACCCTTGTTGGTTTTTATTCTTTTTTGTTCAATTTTTGTTAGCTTTGAGAGATTTGGTCTACCTTTTATTATAGTATAGTTTTCTTGTTTTAAGCTTTTGTTAATGTCTGTCCTCTGGTTGCATTGCCTTGATTAGATAACCTAATTATCTTTAATGGAAAACTTTTAAAGTAATAATCTATAGTTAAATTTAAAATACAAATTTAAAGCACTTCTTATATTAAATTCAGTAAGCGCCTTAATTGTGAGTTATAAAAGCAAAACTTTTTAGCATTTTTTTATTTTAATAATATGATATATAAATCAGTGCCACAGTAAAGGCTTTGTCTGCCATGACATTTCAATTAAACATATTATTACATGCAATGAGATAATATGCTGATTCTTAAAAATTTTCTAAAGTTTAATCTTTTATTAAAAAGCAATAGATAAGGATGTTTTCTATCTTGTTTAAATCATAACAATAATTACATAATATCCTTAGCCTTATTTACATTAAAAAAATAAGATTTTAAATACAATAGAAAATGTTGTCATATTATATAAACTTTTTTTAGTATTAGATGGTCCCACATATTATATAAACTTTATAAGCAAATGTTTATTGACTATCATTGGACTTAAACTGCATAAATTATGATGATATAAATATCAAGGTTAAGTTCTTAATACTTAGAACTAAGTCACAAAGTTCTTCTACTTGACATTATTTTAGAATTGTTCATTAATTAATTATATTTAAAGATACAATCTCTATGTAGATATACCTTAACATGTTTTACCTTACAAATAACCATTTTAGAAAATATACACTAATCTAAATACTTCTATTTTCATATTTTTGTGCCCTTTACCTTTTTAATTTTCAATTAAGTTGTGCTGGCAGTATACTTTTTATGATGCTGTCATAAAATCTCAGAAATTTCATTCTTATCATGACCTGAGGTTCAGGCGACACCTCAGATCTTAGGTTCCTCATTCATACTGGTTGTCAGTGGTAGGCATTCACAATGGGGCATTTGGCCCAAAATATTTGGATTGGTGGGATGAGAATAAAACTCAAGATATTAAAAAAGAAGATGCCTTATTATATAATGTGTTTTTATTTCAAAATTAGAGTCAGTATTTTATACCTGATTAAAACAGAAAAACCAAAGGGAAAAGTATTTTGGGGATCTAAGAGTGAAATCTGATAAAGAATAAAAATTGGTATTAAAGGGTAAAACCAGGGTTTAAATATCTTTAAAGTATTGTTGATCTTACTTTTCTTTCTTATTGCAATCACTTTTGCAACCTATTCAATTCAAGACTGAATCTAGTTTGATAATCTCACAGAGGAGATTAGTCTGCGCCCATGTCAGGGAGCAGTTGGGCAAGTAAGGTAAGAGGAACAGGAGGAAGGCCCGCGGCCTCCAACGTTCAAAAACGCCCTGGTGAAACCAGCGGAACAGACAAAAATTTTAAAAAACTGGCGGTCACTATTTCCCTGGAGATACTCACATGGCAAGCACGATGCAACCAGTATATCAACACGCCACACTCCCAGCCACTTTCATTGGTGGAATTTGGAGTACGCATGTATCTGGACATCCAACAAATGGCCTTATGGAAAAAATTTTGCAAAGATGTGCACACAATTTTCCTGACTGCGGCGTACGTCGCACCTCACTTCATGTCATGCAGTTGGCTGGACCTAGGTTTCAAAAGCAAAAAGGCAGCAGATGAGGCTGTGGTGGTGCGAGTAGTGGTCAACCTCCCTGAAGGGCAATGGGTCATCAAAACCAAATGCACCAGATGGACAAAATCAAACCAAATTTTCCTCACGTTTGACTTTTTGCCCACTATGGTAAAATGGGACATTTTTAACAACACTTGAAAGATAGTCTCGCTGTATACAGAAAAATACAATCTTTCAAAATGCAACACTTCATGCTGATGCCACACCTGTGCACCAGCAAAGCCATCGCAGTCCTGACCCCAACTGAGGAGATCACGAAGGACCTAACCCAGATCCCACACTCCACTTTTATTAATATCGTAGGGCACACCACCCACCCATTCCGGGTGACTGTGGACAGCGCACCCCCCATTTGCACCCACTGTGACGCATTTGGCCATAAGGCGCATGTGTGCCCCATCAAGGAAGGTGTCACATTCCAAGAGCACCCCTCTGTGGCCATGGCCAGCGGAGAGGCACACTTTGAACCAACCACAAGTACCAAAGAGGCTTTCCCGTGGGGAGCACAAGGCTGCTACCTACTGGTAAAGCCAATCTCCCCGCAAGAGCAGAAGAAGGCCAAGCAGTCCCAAAGGGCTGCAGCCAAGGAAGCGTCCAAGGCCACCACCGCTATCCCATACTCACAATGCCAGGAAGATATGGAAACCTTCGCGGTGGAAGCAACTCAGGAATCCATCAACCAATCAGATTGGGAAGCCCATGCTGAGTGGGCCACTCAATCTGAGGATCCAATGGGGGATTTGATCTCACCCAATCATTGCACCCAAGCTCCAGTCAAAACTGACTTGGGACCTATCCCAACTGAAAAAAAAATTGACCCACTCAACAGTGCACCAAATCTATCCGCACCACAAAAAATTTGTCTGACGTCAGGAAAACAAAAAGCGAAGGCTAAAGCCAATGCAACTCTTTCCACAAAAATTAACAAAACCCCTGATAGTGTTGCTGCTAACACCCGCGCTGCTGTGAAGGCCCATGGGGATCTAGAGGAGGCTGGTGGGCCTGGGTGCCCACCCCCTCACACTTAAGATGCGATGGGGGAAACCTTCACTTTAGGGATGTTGAATATTGCTGGACTCAAGGCCCCCATCCCAGGCTAGGAAACTGAGTTTTTTACAACACAACTTACCCGTGGATATCCTGGCCATCCAGGAGTCCCACTGTCCACAGGGTTTGAGGAAACTTGGAAAACAATGCTCTCCCCATTCCTATCCTTTTGGTCGAAGCACTGTGGGGTGCTAATTCAGAAAAACAATTTTTTCAAATTTTAATCCTCAGAAACATTCCTAAATGGCCGAGTGCTTGGTGTCACTTTCTCGTGGGCTGATGTAGCGCATGCAATCATCAACATCTATGCCCCAAACAGTGCACATGAGCATCAGGAATTTTTCTCGTTGGTCAAATCCCTCCCACTACCCCTAGACTCTTTCCTAGTTGGCAACATGAACTGTTGGCTAAACACACAAATGGACTGGTGGCCTTCCTCACCCCACACCCCCCAGGGTCACATAGAACTGCGCGTTCTAAAGGCCACCCTCAGACTAATGGATGCGCTGCCATGACATGCCCCACTGCTCAAAAACATGACGCGTCCCCACGTCCACAACGGCCAACTAAGGTCCATGACCCACATCAACCTTGTCCTAACGCCGGTGAAATTCCAACCCCACATCTCCCACTTCAAGACAACAAAAATGGAATTCTCCGACCACCAACTGGTCTCACTAACCTACCACCTACCTGCCACAGCTGCTAAGGCCCCACATTGGTGTAAAATCTGCCCCTCCAAGCTCACGTTGCCAGGATTTTCCACATGGGTGGAAGTGGCAACTTTGGGAAAAAAGTTTGTTGCACCATTTTGTGCAGACCCCATTTCCACATGGGCAACTTTCAAAGATGACACCATCTGCCACTCTTGCCATCTCTCCTCCAGATGCTCACGAGCCACATCGGCGGTCATTTCGCGCACTTTGGCAGAGTTGGCACACCTGGAGTCCAACATCCCAGCTACAGGATACAGCTCTACATGGGGCTGGAAGTGGGTGGAGGCAGCCGCCCACCTCAATGCACTCGAAAGGCAACATAAACACTGGGTCTGTGTTCAGTACAGGGCCACACGCATCACAAAAGGAAACAAGTGCACCACACATTTCTTTGAAAACATTTTTGCACCATGCCAGAGCGTAGCCTGCACACAGGTGTGAAGATCGGATGATTCCATTGTGGATATGCCAGCTGAAGTGGCAATCGAAACACAAAAGTATTACTCCAAGTTGTACCAATCTGATCCAATTCAGTCAGCCGAAATGGTGGACTTTCTTGACTGAGCCCATATCCACACCGTTTTCCAATACCCGGAAATAATGAATATGATTACTCCGAACAAATTATGGACAGCCATTCACGGTGCACCAAACTGAAAATGCCCAGGCCTAGATGGCATTACATATGAGTTCTACAAAAAGTACTTCAAATATATATCCCCATTGCTGCTCGCCTCACTTAACCAAAGCCTGTTGGAAACGTGCCTCCTACCAGGAGGACATGAGGCCTTTACCGTCACACTCTTCAAGAAAGGGGTTAAGCTAGACTTAGCCAACTGGCGCCCCATTTCTCTAACAAACACAGACACCAAAATCTTAACAAAAATCATGGCTAACCATTTAGGGACTGTAGCATCTGCCGCCATCTCTCCAAAACAATTTGGTTTCATACCCAGAAGATTGATATGGGATAACGTACACTCTGTGGCTAATGTATGTCAATTCACAGCCTCTGGGGCAATTGTATTTTTGGACCAACAGAAGGCCTATGATAGAGTAAACTGGGAATACCTTAGGGCCTGCCTCCATCAATTCCGCTTACCCCCTCACTTCATCAACTGGGTGATGCTGCTCACGGAATCTGCAATGATGGAAGAACGTGGCCCTGGCTTCCTAACGGAAGTAGTCCGCCCTCAAAGGGGCTTGAGACAAGGGGACCCCCTCATCCCACTCTTATACAACTTTATCCTTGACCCACTACTGCGAAACGTGAATGCCCAACTCAATGGGGTCCATGTGCCAGGCCAAGCCCCAGTCAAGATAATGGTGTTCGCGGATAATTGTGTGGTTGGGGTGTCTAATAACCAAGATGCACGCGTGCTTGAAGCTCTCATACAGGAGTATTCCCAGGTAAGCAACGCGGCACTGAACGCTTCCAAAACCAAAATTATCCTCCTTGGTCAGTTTCAGAACTGCTGGACCCCAGCAATTAGCTCTCAACCTGGCCCATCTGCTCGCCCACGTCCTCGCCATACTAACTCAACACACACCACCTCACTGATGCTCCCATTTGTACCACGTCCTACCATAGGACCAGTACGCCATTTGGGCATGTGGATGGAGGCAGGCGGATACACGTCTGCAGTAATGGAATGCCATATTCTGGACAACGTGACAAAGCGAATCGCCTCTCTCAGAGATCACCCTACTTCCCTTACAGGCAGGGTAGTTTTAGCCAACTCTATGCTCCTCTCTAAAGTCTGGTTCAGAGCACACGCCATCCCCTTCTCACCAAGCTTCTTCAAATCCTTGTATGCCTTGCTACAAGGATGGCTTTGGTCAGGCCGCCCTCCACCAGTATGGCTAGAGGTCATGTTTGGCCCTCATCATAATGGTGGCATGGGCCTGCTTGACTTCAAAGCCCATGCGGCCAAGATCCTGGGCACCTGGATTGCGGTTTCACCGCCCCCACACTCCCCTCCCAACACTGGTCCCGCGCAGCCCACTCCAACTTCTCCCGCGCCTTGGGCCTCAACAATCCATCGAACCCCCACTCCCTGATGAAATACCTCGCATCACACACATCGGCTACAGGTCCTCACGGGACCAAAACTCACTACAAATGAATCCTACTCTCCATGCGGAGCGCGGAGTGGAGAATTTGTAATAGCGGACATACAACCCAAAGAGGCCGCCCCTCTCCTCAGTTCACACAAGAGGTACAAGGGCTAACCATCCATGATGGCGTGATCCCCATTCGGCCCCATGTCCTATCCAGAGTGGACTACCTGGACATGATGGACATCCCTTACTCCATTGAAACCCAAAAAACTATCTGGAAATACGTACACCATCCTCTGTTGCAGCCTCAAGTCCGCTCACATGTGTGGCGCTGCCTGAGGCAGGTGTATCTTACAGCTGAGCGCTCTAACGCTTTACACTCATCCTGTGTCATGTGTGGCCAGTATGGAACGCTGTTCCACCGCCTGGATAAGTGCCCTACCTCTAAAGTGATATGGCGCGAAGTCCAACGTCTGCTGGGCCAGGATCAAACGCATCCCTTCAGTCTGTCAAGAGATATGTTTGCTCTATCAATGGCCTCCTCTCTTCCACCCTCCCCTACATGCTTTGGTGGTTGCAACCGCCATGTGGACCATCCACACGATTGTCTTAGATGCCATTGCAGGCTCAACCCCCACCCTCCCAGAAGCTGTCCACAGATTCCGGTCTCATTTGGTGGACCACTTTCAAGCATGGTTGTTTGGATACCTCCCACCGCGTTGCCGACAGCTGGTCTCCTCCTGGTTCCCAGTCTGGTTCATCAAATCAGACCCCTTCCTCCACACGTGTTCAATTGAGGCTACGGCCCCTTCACACGTTCCCTCCCCTCCCCATAAGTGGCGTTCCCGCTGGCAACAAGAGATAGCATTGCTTCTCTGGGGTGCCTTCCATGTTACTAAGTTTTGTCTCTTCTGAGTCATATTCAGAAGTGTCCATCCCATGGTCAGCCTTCCCCACAATAAATTAAAAAAAGTATTGTTGATCTTGGAAGTAGCATGACACTCCCTATTCATTTTTATACTGATATATATTGATTTAGTTTTGTAAATGATGAATTGGTAGGGGACTCCATTGAGTTTTACAAGCTGTAATTTTATTTGGTAGGATCTATGATACTTAAAAGGGTCCTATGAAGTTGGTTGAATTTATTAAGACTTAAAGTTGAGTAACTCATTTTAGATTTAAGACTAAGTCTCCCATGATGAAATCCTAATGGTCTTTAGCTGCTCATTATATTAAAGCTTAATTTTATTGGATTGCTCCAGAGAGGTTTCTTAAGTAGTGGTCTGAATCAGATTAGTGTGAATTATATTTATAGCTCTTTATAATAAGATTGAACCAGTATTTAAATATAAAAAGTTCTAAAAGGGTTTGTTGAGTAGTAAAAAAATTCTGGTATGATATCCCATAGGGTGGTAGGTAAATGTATGGCCAATTTTCAGGAAAGATTTGCAACTTTTCTTCAGGATGCACTAGAGTTTGATCAAGCTGTTCCATTAATCTGTTGCACTAGGAATATAGTAAGTGGTCAAAAAATGTCAATTTTGAACTTTGGCTTCTGTTTCTGAAAATAGCTTGTTGTTGAAGTAGTTTCAGGATTTAGGATGACAAGAGAGTCAAAATCCCTACTCCTAAATTGAGCCTTGATAGATTGACTCTCAACCCATTGTGAACAGAACCTTAACCTGGAGGCGCCCAAACTATATTTGATCAGGAAGCATTACTCATATGAGAATCAATGTAACACCTTCAGAAATCCTGTCCCCACTTCTTGAATTGTGAGAAGTGAGGCCCCCACCACTGCAGTCATGAGAATATTACAGCAAAATGAGGGTGCTGATCTGGCAGTTGATCTGAAAGGCAGTGAAAAATTCTGTTCATATGCCACAAAGGTCCTTGAGGCATCATGTCCCTACACACCCTATTATATTGACACATTCTAACTCAATAGTTTAGTCTATATTTTACATATCTTTTCGTCTTTTGACCACTTCACTAATTTTCAGCTTTGGGCCCTTTTAAACTTTGGTGTCAGTCAATATAGCTGTTACACTGAAAAAAGTGGTGCTCACTTCAATGGGCTCTGAGCTGTCCAAGTAAAAACGTCTATCTCAAATCATGGAGAATACTTTTTTAGTACTAGATGGTCCCAACCCAAGGGGGGATTCATCGATGTTTTCTTTAAATGGTGCAGCTACCGTGGATCATGGAGAATACTAGCAGTCAAGAAATTCAACCTGCTGATCAGTCAAGAAGTGTCACTTGATGGATTAGTATTCTCATGATACAAAGTACCGCCCATGCAGCCTGAAAGCATAGAATCTTTGGCCACGTTCCATTTATCTATCTTCCATTAATGGTGATCAGTACCAACTTCAGTACAAGAACCTTAATGAAATTATTCAATAGTTATTAAAGGACTAATATTCTATGAGAGGACTCTCAAGTCACTCATGCGCTTCTTAAGTGCCTTCTAACATGTAAGATATATATACCTTACCCAACTACCAATGGTAGAACTGAGCTTGGGGACTGAGCACTATCTTTAGATTTTCGTCCATCCTTCTATTCATCACCTCCTACAGTTAGTCAGGTTGCACCATAATGAAATCTCCTAGCAAATATTGCTTACTCAAACTTTTCACTCCCATGTTTTTGTTTATATAAAGCGGCCTCCTCATTTGTCCATGACAACTAGAAAGCAATTGTTGATAACCAACAAAAAATCAACAAAGCCCATAACCAGATCATGGTGTTTGATAGCATAATTTTAAGTTACCTTGAAGACCATCTTTTTCAAAATGTACAAATCCTTGAGGCTGCATTGAACCAATGCCTCCACCAAGTCAAAGATCTGGTATGGACTCTAGTAACATTATCATGAGCTGTCCTCTTGCGACCTCACCTCCAGGAGTAAAGGATCTGAAGGGCTAGGGGGCCAGAAGATCCCAAAGTACGTGAGGTTCCTGATGGGCCTGAAGGTTCCCATGGGTCTTAAGGGCCCTCTGGCCCTTCAGTGCCTACCACAGGAGACCCTGAAGACCCTTAAAGAAAGTATGGCTTAGCATTCCTAGCCGCCTTATGGGATCAGATTTGAAACTTAACTCAAGTATGTAAACTTCAAGTTGATAAAGTCCCCCTCAACCCTAGGGTCTCGATTGAGGTACTGTCAGTTGCTATGGATATTATTAGCGCCTTCAACAAGCTTAATGATAGTCACATTTCTCATCTTGAACAAACTCGCCAAGGTTTAAGCACTCTCTTGAAAAACCTAGATAGTCAGCTTATACTTTAGAGCGCCAATATCCAAGCCTTAAAAGAAAAGTTGGTCACAAGGCTTCAATTTCCTCCCTCAACTGAAACTGAAGTGATATTCAAAAGGACCTCAAGGGATTAAGATGACGGTTGGATCAGCAGACCCCCTATGAGTATGTGGAAACTTCAATTTCCAAGACTGCACCAAACCCTTATGTTAGTCCCCTCTCCACTCCGCTTGTAACTAGTTTAAACCTAGTATAAGTAGAAGTTCACCTCTGGCCAAAAAGTGTTGCCTCTTTCTTGAATGCATATAAGAGTTCTATGGAAGAGGTCATCGAGAAAAAAGTGAATAATATCCACTCCTGCCTTAACAGCACCACTTGTGAGATTATGACTCCCTATCTAAAAGAATGCCACACCTGGGAGCAGGTTCAGACTGGCTTGGTCCAAGAATTTGGCAGCAATCAAACCTTAGCAATCAAAAAAGTGCTTATGGGTATCCATCTGAACAAGGGAGAAAGCTGTAAAACTGAGGGGTTTTCACTGGTGCACAGGTTCGCTTAACTCTGATTCTGGAAATAAACCTGAACTTGCTAATTGTATGAAGACATTTGGCTTAGTTGAGTTTGGATAAATGGGTATATTCGGCCCTACTCTGGTAGATAATATGTGACTTCAGCCTTAATTCCAGCAATATATAAGAATTCTAGTGACTTCAGCCTCACTCTGGCGTTGACACTTAGATAGAAAGTACTTCTTCACAACTTCGCCTTGAAGTAAACAATCAATAATAGAAAATAAAGTATTCACAATTCTAAGGTGTTTATTAATATTAAAACGAGGGAATATTTATAGGTGGAAGTATGAGAGGGCATGTGTTAGGGGTAAATTGTGGTAACCACAATGGTCTCAGCACGCCTAGCCAACAAAAAAGAGATATTGGTTCAATTTTGGGAAATATTCCAGCTGATATTCACAAAGAATAGCATATCTAAATTGCCATTCATATCATCCCACATGTTGGCTACCAAACCCAATGATTTCCCATGAGTAATTGCCCATTTTGAGCCAATTTACTCATCTCCAAATTGTTGGCAACAATCCCTGATGAAATTGCAACCATAATTATCATTGTATATGATTCTATGAGAATTACAATTAACCGTTTGGTCAGTTAAAATTGCCGCCTAGATGACATAATTAAACTTTCATCCATAAGCTTAATAAATAAGCTAAATTAAAATATGTGAACTATTAATTAAAATAAATTGAAGCTTAATTAATCCCAAGCTGGATAATGTGGTCATATGAAAATTCCCACACATCCCCCTGCTTGACCAGATTATCAACTAAAAATATCCAATTCCAATACTCTATGCTATGAGAAAATTCTGGCCAATCTATCTGAAATGGACGCCTCCCTTTTTTGAGCGATGTCACAAACTACCTAAAGAGGTATCCTTTCCCTTCCTTCCAGGTCTAACGCCTGAGTCAATTTGATTCAGTTATCTCATCTGCTCTCCCCAAAATGTTACCTATTTTTGAAGAAGAAATAGGGTTGGCCATTTTCTTTATTATATTCTTGACCATTAATTTAATTTCCCCTTCCATCAAGCTCAATTTTGAATAATTATTAGACTCAGCTTCATCAGTTCTAAATTCAGGAGTTGCTTATGAGCCCAGTGAAGTAATTTCACTTGATTTAGATTAACCATTTCTAATCAAGTCAGATATTCTCCCCAAGTTCCTAATTTGGATTGGCCAAATTTATCAACCAACAATCTTGTCTACCAAATTGGCAATTGGTAATGCCGAGCATGTTGAGCTTCCATATCAGGAACTTAGGAGGAAATTGCTTGAAGCTCCTAGCATTTCTTTTGCTTCTTGTGACCTTGATAATTTGCTTGACCAAAATACTGCAACTTATGCACTTTGTTTTGCAGGGCAAGTACTTTGCATATGGGCCACCTCACTTCCTGCTTCACCAAATTTCCACTGCTCCTTTCCTTTTTGCTTCCAGGAGGCCCGCAGCCACCACCTCCAAGGTGCTGTTTGTTGCCTACATGATTAGTTCATGATGGGGACTATCTGGTGATACCTCCCATTAATGGCAATAGTTGGGGGCATGGTTTGCCAGCCACCTGCATATCTTCCTTGTTTGTTATTCTCTCATATGGCAAGTGTCCTTGACAAAGCTCAATGACAAGCACTTTGCACACAGCTTCCAGCGCCTGTGCCATATAGAGATTATATGGACTTATTTGCAGATTGCATTTCCTTGCATTGCTGTTTTCCCCTGTGATCTGGTGTTTCTCGCCTTGCTAATTTAAATATTCCATTTACTCTATCAATTGTTGCATATTCTCAAAATTTCCCTTGGGTCCAAAAAACTTGGTTTTGCATCGCTTTAACCCTTGCTAGCATCCTTTCACAGATTGACTTCTGCAGCCTCTTTCATAATATTGCCATTCAACCTCCCCCAGAGGCATCAAAAAAGAGCTCGAAATCTGCAACCTGAGGCTTAAAAAATAAAAAATTCTAAATATTTTAATTAATTTCTCTCTCTTTTAAATATATTAAAACTTTCTTTAAAATATATTATTTTATAACTAAATTTTTACTCTTCTTTATAATATATTATTTTTATTAATAATAATAATAATATTATTATTATTATTATTATTATTTATAATATTGTTATTATCATTATTATTATTATTATTACTATTATTAATTCCATTTTTTAAGAGATTTGCTGTGTACCCTATTAATCACATGACTGTCAGACACATTTTTGATTGTGTAGGCATCATTTGCCATTTTGGCAATAGCCTCAAATGGTTTTGACCATAATACATCTAGCTTATTTTGGCAACCAAACCCATGTGTATCACAATAGGCTACTCATTCTCCAACGGCAGATTCCCTAAGATTGGATCAACTCTTATCATTGGCTTTTTTGGCCTGAACCCTTCTTTTAATTTGTAGTATCATAAGCTTGAGATTGGAGATCCACTATAATACACATGAGCTAATATAGGTATTTATCTGCACTCATCCCCAGAGTCAGATCCACTGCTGAATAGAGAATTGGTGGCAATGCTGCCCTATGACCATATAATAATTCAAATGGCGTTTTTCCTGTAGCCAAATGAAAACTGATGTTGTATGCAAACATTACCAAGCTTAAATAAGACGCCCAGGATGATGTTTTACCCAAAATCAACTTTCTTAGCATAGCGGTGAGTGTTCTATTGACTCGTTCAACAACTCCATTTGTTTCAGGTTGATAGGGTGCAGATACCACCCCTTTGATTCCTATTAGATCATTTAAGCATGGAATTACAAATGAGGTAAAGTTTGTCCCACTGTCACTTAGTAATACTTGAGGACACCCGTGCTGATATATCACCTGCTCCAAGAAAATTTGGCAGTACTCAGGGCATCTGCTCGGCTCAAGGCTCAGGTTTCAACCCACCTCATAAGGTGGTCAATCGCTACTATGATGTAACATACCACACCCGTACTTGCACTCAACAGTCCCATTATGTTGATTAAAACCATGTGCCATGCAAATACTGGCTTCACCAACCAATAATTTGTAACATTCTTTTGTGGCTTATAAAGTTGACACTCCATGCAACAGGTAATATAATTGGCAACATCATAAAACAGGAATTCCCAATAATAGTATTGCCTGACGTGTTCAAGCGTTTTCTTTAACCCACCATGTCTTACAACCTTGTGGGCGGCTCAAATAATTTCTGTTTATTTGGAAAGTTTGGAAATAAAAAGCCTTTTTTCATCCTTTACTTTAAATAATTGGCCATTGACAAATTCAGTTTTCTCCATCGCCTTTTTCAGCGCTTTTTGGATTTCAACTGGTTCTTCTTGTAACTCCCCATGGATCATTTGCTTAAATAAATCATCTGCACAATTTTGCACAGCAAAAATGACAGGTAACCTTGATAACCCATCAGCGTTTTAATTTTTCTCCAGCCCAATGTTCTATCTCAAAGTCATAGGCCTGCAACTTTAAAGCCCACTGCGCTAATCTCCCTTCTTGTTCTTTGAGATCAATGAGTAAATGAAGAGAGGTGTGGTTGGTTACAACTTTGAAATGTGTTCTGTGGATATAAACTCGAAATTGCTTGCAAGCATATATAACCACAAGACACTCTTGCTCTACAACTGTATAGTTCCTTTCAGCCTTTGACAGAGTTTGGCTGACATATGCCGCGGGGTGTTCATCCCCATTTTCGTCTACCTGGCTAAGGACAGCTCCTATTGCCATCAGCAACACATCTGATTGAATAATAAATGTTTTCTCAAAATTTAGATATTTAAAATTGGACTCATTGTCAAATGCAATATGAGCTTCATCATTCTAGACAAATCACTTTTTTGGGTCTTTTAATAGATGGAAAAGTAAATCAGCTATTTTTGCAAAATCCTTAATGAATCAGCGATAGTATCTAACCATTCCAAAAAAAATACTTGAATATCCCAAACGCTCTTAAAGACTGACATCTTTCTAATTTCCTCTACCTTCTGTTCTTGGGGCTTGAGTCCATCTGCGTTGATTACAAACCCCAAATACTCTAATTCCTCTTTATAGAAATGACACTTTCTTGGCTTAATTATGAGTTTTATAGAAGCCAGTCACTTGAATACTTCCTCAAGGTGGTGTAGGTGTTTGGTAAAAGTTCAGCTAAACACATTAATATTGTCCAGATAGACAAGGACACAGGACAGCTTCAGATCCAATAAAATTGTGTCCATTGCCCACTGGAATGTCGCTGGGGCGTTACACAAGCCTTGAGGCATCCTCATCAGCTGGTACAACCCCTGTGCTGTGATAATAGCAAATTTTTCTTGATCCTCCGGGGGCATATCTATCTGCCAATAACCAGAGATTAAGTCCATGGCGGAGAAAAATTTGGCTCCTTCTAACCAGTCCAATGCATCATCAATTCTCAGCAGGGGATATGAGTTCTTTTTTGTGATTTTGTTCAACTGACAGTAATCAATTATGACTCAATTTGACCCATCTTTTTTTTAACAATTAATATAGGACTTGCCCATGGGCTGGATGACAGTACAAGCATTCCATGCTATATAAGTTTTTCAATTTCTTTGGCAACAACTGCCTCTGCTGCTCTAGACCTTTGAATAAGCCTCAATCAAATTGGTCCATCATCCTCAATATCAACTTGGTGCAAAACATCCTTTGTGCACCCAATATCATGGTCATCCTGCATGAAAATGATTCAGTATTTTTCAAATAAGGCCAGAACTTTGTCTTTCTGACCCTCCGTTAACCCAGCTAACTGATCCCTTTCAATTAGCATGTAGATATTCCCATCAGTTTCCTTTGGTAATCCTGATTTAGCTAATTCTCCAAATTCATGGAAGGAACAAATCTCTGACACTGTTTTAACTGGGCAAATGCAACTAATTGATGCTGTTTGACTTTTATTGAAGTTTTCCCCAGATTGGCCAAAAGGACCCGAATCTCCTCATGACTGGGGATAAAAAACCCTGGGGCTACCCAAGGCTCAATCCTCAATTGTTGCCAAGGAGCTTCAATTTCTGAAAACAACTGTCCTGGTATTTCCAAAGTCAGTCCAGTATCTACAATCTGTTGCATTCCCAGCTGAATTATGACATCTTCCTTAGAACAGATTGGAATTCCATGATTTTCATTCACATATTTGGGTAAATTCTGGATTTTCTTCCCTTTCAATCTGTAACCAACAGGTAATATCCCATCCTTATAGACTAAATTGATGAAATTATTTCTCTTATAAAGGGGTGCCTTCCCCTCCCATTGATAAATCAGCAGCAATGTCTGCCCCAGAATTGTCAAAGTGTCTTATTAAATCACATTTGACCCCATCCTTTAGCATGAAGTTGGTGCCAATAAGGATATCATAATTCTGGTTGGCCAGGACAATAGCCAGTGCTGATACAACCAAGGATCCAAACTGTAGTGACAGAGCACTATAAGCCCCACAGGAAGTTGTAGGGTCAGGGCTGGCTGTCCCATACTGCTTCCTGTGATCTAGATCCGGTTTGGCTTTTAATCTCTTCACAAACTTGAGGGATAAAATATTGATTGGTGCTCCACTGTCAATTATAGCCCTGATGGGGACCCAGTTTACCAAAATATCCGTATATGTGCACTCAGAAAAATAAAATAAACTATTGTTTACTGCATGTATGATGGATTCATTGGCTGAATCCAGGGTATGAATTAACTGAGCAGATATCTTGGGGAACGTTTCTTAAATTGTACCAATTGGAATTGATACATTGACTTCTTCTAACTTAGCATTCAATAAATCAGTTTAATCTTCAGCATTTCAGACTTTCTCCATTATTTGTCAGACATATGGGCGAGCTGCTTCTTCTACAATTTTGGGAGTAAACTCTTCAATCTTGATCTTGTTATAGCGGTTACATTTTATAAGAAAATTTAATGAAGAGGATCTAACTCAGGCTCATCTGCAAATAGATCCGACTTGTCCAATTTATATAATTTATTGGGGGGAACTTGGTCACCTGCAGTTACAGATTGTCCCTCATCTAGACTGCATGGTCTTTTCCTTGCTCATTGGAAATTTCTTGTTTCTCCTTATGCTGGACTAAGTTAACCTGATCCTTTGGTTTGCGTTGTCCACAGTTATTGGCGAAATGACCAGGCTGTCCACACTTATTGCAAGTTAACCAAGACTTATTGATTGGTCTAGATCCATCATACTGTTTATCTTGATTCCCACAATTATTGAAATCTCTGGATTTGTCAGATAATCATCCTGGACCCTTATTATTATTTGACTGGTAATTTGGTTTTCATGTCTGATTTGGCGCTTTGAACGTTGCTGACAAGACCTTTAGATGTTCTATCATTTGGGAAATGGTGTATTTGCTAGTAAGAGTGGATGACATCATTAGGTGCAATTCTCAGTGAGGATGCAATGCGTTCTGCATCGCAATTCTTCCATAAAATCAGTCATCATATTAGCCCCACTGAGGATTTGTGCTTCCTCATAAAAACAATCAGTAAATGCACCCACTATTTCATCCTTTTTAAACTGAATTCCCATAAATTCTTGCTTCCATACTGACATCTTATCTGGACTACCAAATTCTTTCAGAATTGCCTCCTTTGCTTCCTTATAGCTCCAGTTCTCCCCACAAAGGTAAGGCAAAACTATATTTTGACCGGAAGTATCAAGGCAATTTATGACAGTGACACTTTATGTCAGTCACTATAACCATACATAATCATCTCAAATAAATGGAAGAAGGCAGGCGCATTATCCCGATGGAAAATGAATAACTTTAGAGTGCTCTTAAAATCTTCAATGATAATTGGTGCAGTATTTCTAATCGGAATTCGGCCAGACACTGGAGTTGTTTTAGGTGTAACTTCATGAAGCGCCACAATAGTCAGGGGCATTTCTGAACAGGTTGGCTCATACTTTCAACACAACTTTCTACTTCAATAGATGCTGATTCATCCTCAAACAAATTCGCCTCATGGTACTCATCTCTTGAGCAATTACATCTAGAATCTTCAAGGACATCCAATTGTTTAAGGACTTTTTCCTCCTAAGCCAAATCTTTTCGTTCATTTTCCTGAAGTTGATGATTTTTATTGATTTCTACCTTTAAAGTGGCTTTCAATGTTTCAGTTTTCTTCTGCAATGTGTCTTCTCATTTTTGGATATTGAATAAATGCACATATAGTTCTTGATTTTCCTTTTCATATTTGAACATTTCATCATCTAATTTGATGACTTTAAGCTTCAAGGAGTCTAATTCAGATTGAGTTGCCAATTCTAATGCACTCTTGTTGACAATCTCTATCTCTGTGCAAGGCTTGTCAATTTTGGCTCTCATTTCCTCACTTTTATTTTCAAATTTTCTCTCCATCTCTTTGACGGCATTCTTAATCTCCTGTCTCCCATTAACTAAATCAAGCATGACCATGTGAGTTTTGGTGTTGGCTGCAGCCATTGGCACAGCTGCCTCCTGAGCTCAAATCATATTAGCAATATTTGATTCAGCCAATCAGCAGTGTTTATCCACATCATGTTTCCATTGGTAATTAAACCCAATTTGGTTGATAATCTCTTTGACTATCCCACAAAGTTTAGTATTCAGCTCAGCCACCAGTACTTAATTTGGGTGTTCAATTGCTGAACACACTTTGATGTGGAATCCAAGCCAGCGTGAATCTGCTGAAAACAGATGTATAATTGTCACATTAACGCCTGCTGTTGTATACTGTTGTTTTGAGTATACTCAGCTAGATTGGCGATCACTGCCTGCTGCCATACTTGGATAGATCTCATGTTTCTGGGTAGTTGCCTGTACATACTTGATATTATAATCGCCAATATTACCAATGCTTTGCAAGTACCCTCTGATGTCAAAGTGTTCATATTATGGAAATTTTCAAAGTGTCATCTTCGCTCTTCCTGATTAGTTGTGTGGTGGAATAATTCACAGCTTCAGTCCAGAGTATCAGTTAGCAAAATTTGGAATTCTCTCATTAGGATATCATTAATACTGGGTAAATTTTCTCAGATTCGCTCCAAAGGTGGTTCATAAATTGTTACAGCATTTTCATTTACTCCAATCGTTGATAGATGGATATATTGAGGATTCACCAGCATACCCGCCTCTAATTGAATGTTTCCTCCCTTGGCTACTGAAGATCCTGACTCCTCATTTCTTTGGTGCTCCATATTAGTTAAATAATTTGGCTTTATTTGTTTTGTATAAACTTGACTCAACCCCCTGTAGTGAACACCACGTGTAAAAATCAAGGGGTTTTCACTGGTGCACAGGTTTTCTTAACTACTGATTCTGGAAATAAACACGAATTTTTTAATTTTATGAAGACAATTAGCTTAGGTGAGTTTGGATAAATGGGTATATTCGGCCCTACTCTGGTAGATAATATGTGACTTCAGCCTTAATTCCAGCAATATATAAGAATTCTAGTGACTTCAGCCTCACTCTGGCGTTGACACTTAGATAGAAAGTACTTCTTCACAACTTCGCCTTGAAGTAAACAATCAATAATAGAAAATAAAGTATTCACAATTCTAAGGTGTTTATTAATATTAAAACGAGGGAATATTTATAGGTGGAAGTATGAGAGGGCATGTGTTAGGGGTAAATTGTGGTAACCACAATGGTCTCAGCACGCCTAGCCAACAAAAAAGAGATATTGGTTCAATTTTGGGAAATATTCCAGCTGATATTCACAAAGAATAGCATATCTAAATTGCCATTCATATCATCCCACATGTTGGCTACCAAACCCAATGATTTCCCATGAGTAATTGCCCATTTTGAGCCAATTTACTCATCTCCAAATTGTTGGCAACAATCCCTGATGAAATTGCAACCATAATTATCATTGGATATGATCCTATGAGAATTACAATTAACCGTTTGGTCAGTCAAAATTGCCGCCTAGATGACATAATTAAATTGTCATCCATAAGCTTAATAAATAAGCTAAATTAAAATATTTGAACTATTAATTAAAATAAATTGAAGCTTAATTAATCCCAAGCTGGATAATGTGGTCATATGAAAATTCCCACAAGAGCCTGTGGAGTATGGCAGCCATTTCTACGCCCAAGTGCAACTATCAGTTACCAAAAACCATATTACCTTGGTTGATACCATTACTGCTATCATCTCCACATTGGGGTAATATCCTGAAGTTCTTATATTATTGGCCTAAAGAACATTTTTACATGCATTTAAGAAATCAAGGAAGCACTTAACGAGTTCCTGAAATGACTCTACATTTTAAGTCTACCAATTCTGCCCCCTCTAACCATCCTTGGGTCCAATCTTGTCAAAATCCAGAAGAATCCGTGAAATCAATGCACTTACTACAATGGCTTATGACACAGTTTCAAGACATGCTGGAAGCGACTTGATGAGGAGGTGGGAAAAGGGCTGTCAGCATATTGGATTATGCACTCCATGCTGACATCCCTACCACGCCTCAAGAATCATCTTTGACCTCTAATGAACCTGGAGCTATTGTACCTGAAGAAGAAGTTTTAGTACTCATTGATAATAGAAAAATTTAACTGCTTACTCCTCTTCCAATGACTCTCCCATGTTTCTCAAAGTACCTCTACAGTTTTAAGTCTGGTTATGTTGTATTTTATATCTGCTATATAAGGAATTCGTTATTTTGCCAGGTCAAACAGTTTGATGACTTCTGACCCTTGCTGTTTCGCCTTCATAGGTTACCTCTCAATACTAGTCCACAGGCAACCCACCAACCTAGCAGACCAACAACTTACCTTCACGCAATTAACCCTTTGGGAGTCACACAGCTTGTCTTACACCTCTCTGGGTGATTTTTGGCTTTGTCTTATTATCCCCCACATGATTAATCCCCATCAGTTCCTCATTCTTGGTGGCCAGTTGGTCAAGTTTTCATGGGGCCTCCCTGAAGCTCCAGGTATTGGGGTGATAGCACTGACCATCCATAGGTGTACTTACCCAGCACCTAACCTTGGAGATCTTCAGCCTACTTTTTACCGCTGGCTACCCTCTGGCAACCAAAAACTATAAAAGAGTATATGAGAGAATGACTTTTAATAAGAGGTGATTTCGTATTTATACTTAGGCAACTTATTGGCAATCTAATGCCCGCATATCAACAATCATCAGTACTTATTTTGGCAAACCAACCCTATCCTCAGCATTTTGCTGGCAATCAATCCCTTAAAATCCCAATTGAATGGCAAATATCAGTTTGATTCATCCTCATCATCAGTTTCTGGTTAATCATGTATAAATTATTATTATTATAGAATATCAATTTTTGAATATTCTCAGCATCAGTAACTGGTATTCATAATCCTAGGAGAAAGAATCATCATCACTCCCTTATCAAAACCATCAGCATTCCATGTTGGAAACATGATTATCCTCAGCTTAAGTCACTGGTAAATCCCAAATGGGTACCTGATTGGATCGTCCTTGACGTTAGTTGCCATTAATCTCAAAACCCAACAACAAATTAGTAATCCTCCATAATCTAGATTAATTATTACAACAACCATCTTGGCTTCAGTCACCAAAGTCAAATTACAAATAGTATTAAATCTATTGAGAATTTCTCTGGCACTTTGAGATAGGTCAATCCAACCAAATGGGGAGCACAAATTGGTAACTTTATCATTAGTAATATTGTTTTAGGCAATTAATCCGCAATAACCCCTGACTAATCAAAGCCCAAATTCAGATATCATGGGAGGAATTTATCTGGTTAAAATCCCAACAGTTTACCCACATCGTTGTTTAGTTTATAAAATTCCGTTTCTTAACCTAGTCAACTGTGGTTTCCCCATAAATGTTATTTTATCCAAATCGATGAAACATATTAAGATCGCCCTAGATTTTTTACATTATATGGAATATGGCATGGCTGGACTGCAGTTTACACAATCTATAGGAGCCTATTCTTCCATACCTATCCAATATGGGAATTTTTTTTAAATACCCCCACTGTCACGCTGGATACCCAAGCTATGAACTTCTCAAAACTCAGTTTCTCTGATACTACTCCACAATAGTACATTGTGATAAAGGATGTCTATCCCTACTTGGACATCAGGTTCCCCTAATTTTCAAAACTTTCTGCAACATCAAAGTGAAGGTAAGGCCTGGTCTTGCCTATTAGAGATTGAGAGCCAAATCAATTGACTCAAGTATCATGTAAGGGGCACGCAGGTCCAGCTGCCCCACCTGCCATTGATTGCAAAGAGACATGTTTATCTATTTACCTAGGACGACCACTATATCTCCCAAATTCCAAGATATATTTAATACCCAAATCCATGTTAACTTCCCCTCCAGATGCCTGCTGGAGATGCAGGGTCTATATATCTCATCCGCCAAGAAGGTCCTAACCTGCCTTGGGATTCTAGATCCTGCCTATGCCAAATCTTTATCAGTGTTGTTGTCTAACCCTACTGACAAACCTAGGGTATTAAACTCAAATAGTCCTGCCACATATGTCTGCCTCCTACCAGTAGAAGCTGTCAATGATGTATGCATTTTTGGCTTCCTGAGAAATTTTGGTTTGAAGACTCCCCATCCATGGCTCTAGTCAACACCCATATTGGAAAGGAGCTCACTAAGGAACAACAGCACCAGGTCAATAATTATTGAAGGAATATTTAAACCACTTTTCAGCCTTGACCTACAAAATTGGAAAGATGAATGGGGTTTTACATTATGGGAAACTTGGGACGTTTCCCCCTTTCAGTCCCAACCTTACTGAAAAAGTAAGGTTGAAGAGGCCCAGGTGGCGGTGAACTCAAAGAACTACTTGAGGCCAGAATATTGGTGCCTTTGCGCAGCCCCTGGGCCTCCATCTTCTTGTTGGTTCAAAAAAAGGTTGTCAGTCATCAGGCGGTGATGGACTATTTCTGGCTCAACTTCATCACTAAGAAAGACATTTATCCTTTACCCAGAATCGATGACTCTCTCCAACTGCTTTCCAGATCACTGTATTTTTCCGCAATGGATCTTGCTAGTAGATATTAGCAAGTGGAGCTCGCCCCTGAAGATTGAACCAAGTGCGCAATTATATCCAACAAAGGACTATTCAAGTCCACGAGGATGCCCCAGGGCCTCTGTAATGCACCAACCACTTTTCAATGCGCCATAGATGGGATCCTTATGGACTTGAAGCTTTCATGTGTCCTCGTCTACTTAGATGACATCATTGTCTTCTCACATACTTTTAATGGGCATGTTGAACATCTTAGGGAAAATTTCAATCAGCTCCAGAAGGCTTATACAATGCTTAAACCTTTGAAGTGATCTTTCTTCCAGCCAGAAATGGAGTTTCTGTTACAACAAAGCTAAAAAGGATGGCATTCAGCCCATGCTGAACAAAGTTGACTCCATTGAAAAGATGTCGCATTCCCAAAGACTGAGTGATATTCAGGTATTCCTCAGAATGGTGGCTATTACCATCTGTTTATTTTGGTTTGCCAGCCTGGACAGCCCCTAATTTACCTCCTACAGAAGAATGTGCTTTTTAGTAGTGACCAGACCAGTAACAGGCTTGTATTTCATTGAGGACCACTATTTGCACTTAAACCCATTTTAGTCCATTCACATCTCAATCAACCTTTCTTTTTATTCACAGATGTGAGTGATATTGCTATTGGTGCCATCTTAGCCCAGCATAACGAAAATCAGGATAGAATACAGTAGCTTATTTTTACTAAACCTTGAGTAAGCTTGAAAGGAACTATATCATTACCAGAAATAAAATGCCTATACATCTTTTTAGCAATCAAGTATTTTTTTGGCCTATCTATATGGCACCCACTTCAAATTCATCTCTGATCATTCCTTGCTTCGATGGCTGCAGCAGATGTAGAGTCCAGATGACCGTTATTTTGATGGTCTTTAAGACTTCAGAGTTACAATTTCACTATCATCCATTGCGCAAGAACAATTCATCAGGATGATGAAGGTCTCTATAGAAGGCTAGTACTAGCTTCCTTAACCCCATGGAAGACCAATTGTATTATCTAATTGACTGACCAGAACACTGGGAGTTGGAAACTTCTGAGATCAAAGCTGAGCTCTGAAAGATGACCTGAGACATTGTGATCAAGGACGGGCTGCTATATAAAAGGTCAATATGAAATGGCTCCCTATATCCACTCTTCCTGAACCAACGTTATCCTAGAGTGGCATGTGACTGTGGGACACAGGACAGTAAAGAAGACTCACTAGTGGCTAAAGACATGATGTTATTGGACCAATTGGTGGAAACCATCCAAGAGATCTTGGAAGCTTGCATGACATGTGATTTCAAGATTGGGCTGGTCCTTGATGTCAACATTTGGTCATTGCCCTGATAGGTCCTTTCAATGTCGTTAGCATTGATGTAGTAGGCCCTCTTAACACCGGTCTGCATGGCCATAAATATATCCTTTTAGCCTTAGACCATCTGACCAAATGTGTCAAAGCAATTTTGGTCCCCACTGCCACTGCGAAGGCCACAGCTCTCTTTCTTATTCTATCTGATTACACCCAGTACAGGTGCCCAAAAACTTTACTTTCAGAGAATGGGTTATATTTTGCTCATAGGTAGTCCAAGAACTTACTTTACTTTTTGGTACTAACCAGAGTTTCACCAACCCTTAAAACCTATTGATCAAAGGGGTAATGAACGCGCTAACAGAACCCTTGTATCTATTTTGTGGGAGATGGCCGCCTCCAATCCTGCTTGCTGGAACCATTATCTGCACAGTGCTTTGCTTTCCTACAGAATAGGCTATCATCAAGTCATCAAGATTGTTGAATTTTGGGCTTTGTTATGATGGCTGGTTCTTTCTCAGGTGTGCAATGCAGTGTCGTGCATCTATTTTGTGAGGACAATAGACAGGATGGTGATTTAGAAGTTAAATTATAACTTTTTGATAGCACTTATATCATATATCCTGTAGTTTACTTGGATGATGGCACGCCGCCCTGATCTTACTGATCCCAAGTAAATACCAACTAGTACAAAGTAAAATACTAAACACAAAAAAGTTTACAAGCTAATTTATAAACTTAATCCTGTAGTTGAATCTATTTTAGTGTCAACTTAAGGGTTATTTATAGGGTTCAATGCTAACCACATCTTACCCATGACGTCTTACTTTCAGTGGCATTTGGCCGCATAAAAAGTTTGTAAGAACGTCTACAATACTTTGACTCAGGGCTTCATGCTCAGCCTTAGGGTTAGTGTAAACACCATCATCATTCTTGAGATGGCGTTTCATCATGTCTTCAAAAAGCTGAACCAATTCACTTTCACATATAATCAGCAGCACATACCAAGGCGATTCATATCACTAATTAGTAAATAATTTGATTGAAAACTCGACCAACATTAAAAACTAATTTTGACATAGATCAACAAAGCCCACGTGCCCAAGTCATTAAATTAAAACTTAAATTTAAGTTTGACCTAACCAACAAAGCCCTTGAGCCCGTGTCATCATAGTCAAATATAATTAAGTGAAATTGCTAGGCCACAAATTTAAGTTCAGATATACTTAGGATATCTTTGGTTTTTAATAAGTGACGATTTAGATCCAGTCAACCATTCAACAAAAATGTCCCCCTTCAAAGCTTTATATGGGCGTTCTCCATAGCTACCAAGTAGCATTCAGCCATTGCTTGAGACCTCCACATCTGTGGTCTCTGATTTAACCATGAGGGCCTTAGCTGATCAATTGTCTGGTTTCAAGCCCTAGCACCACAAGGCATTGTCACCACCACAGAAAGGAAGACATACCAATTAATTTTGGTTAAACCTCCTTACTAATTTTTCAATTAAGTGACCTCATTCTCTTTAATCATCATTGACCCAGAGGTTGACAGAATAAGCTTATAGACCTTTGTTCTGGACCTTAGATTGGTCATTGATAAACAGAACTTGGAGTACTCCTTTGCCAAAGTCAATCAGGGGACAGTGGGTAATTAAGTACATGGCAAATCTAATTGTTTCTATACCCCTCTCCAACAGGATAGTGAGGGGGCGTTGTTGAAAGGCAAGATGATGAGATAATCAAAACCTCTGCTCTTAAATTGAGCCTCAACAGATCAACTTTCAAAACAGCATTAACATAACCTTACCCTGGAGGTGCCAAAACTAGATTTGATCTGGAAGCATCATGCATATGAGAATCGATGAAAACACCTTTAGGAATTCCGTCCATGCTTTCTTAATTGTGAGGGGTGCAGCCCCCACTGCTGTGGTCATGATGATGATGCAGCACAATGAGGGTGCCAACCAGGCGGTCAATCTGGAAGGTAGTTGAAGATCCTGATCATACGTGGCCACAAAGTTCCTTGAGGCACTATGTCTTTACATGATTCATAGATAACTTTTTTTCTAACTCAATAGAGTAGTCTATATTTTCACCATCTTTTCGTTTTTAACATCTCTTCTAATTTTAAACTTTGAACCCATTTTCAAACTTTGGCGTCAGTCAAGAAAACTTTTATGCTGAGAAGTGAGATCCATTATAAAATAAAATAGAATGTGGCGGTCCATAGTTGATGATATTTTTTTCATAAAGAAGTTGTGATGTGGTAAGATTGTCAGCCATAGAAATGGCCTTGGCCAAGGGCCATCTGGTAAGATTCAGTGGCAACTAGGAGGTATATGCAACCTTGACTGATATTAGGAAGGACCCTACAAAGTCAACTCCCAACTTTCAAAGGTTTTGAAGTGGTTATTAGGGTAAAAGGTTTCTGGGATATGGGATGATTGGAAAAAATTGGCATGGTGACAAGTGGAAACGTAGCTGTAAACAATGGTATAGTAATTGGGCCACCAATAGGTTGAGAATAGGCGTTCACATGTAGCTTGTTTTCCAAAATCTGGCGCTATTGTGAGCTCCTTTATTTCCTTTTGATTAAAAAATTTTGGGAAAATTTGGATAGTAAATCCTTTAACTCGCATATAGAGTTGATTTTGAATGATATAAATTGATGAACTTGAGTTTTTAAAGCGAGTTAATTAGTCATTACATCAGATGTTAAAACTTTACAAAAAAGTTTGGATCTGTACTAACTCTGATTCAAATCAGTGGATTCCACATGGAAGGATAGGTTTGAATTGTGGTTGGAAGGATGTGAGAAATACCATCAGTGACAGAATTTAATTTTCCTGGGAAGTGTAAAAATTTAACAAAAAAATCATCAATTCATAACGCCAACAGATGCTTCTGCTAATGGTAATAAGATTATTAAATATTAAACATAAGTCAGAGTTGTCAGTAAAACTGTGAAATTTCAATCCAGGAGATAGCACCAGAATTTTGGAGAGCATATACAATGGCAAGTATCTCCTTTTTGTAGGTATGATGATTGATTTTGGCAGAAGTAAATTTTTTAGAAATATATAAATTGGTAATTATCTCTAATCTCAAATCTGGGTTAACACTGATATAAGGGCTTTATTGCTTGCATCAGTGATAACTTGAAATCTGTCCTTAGATTTCAGTAAACTTAAATGGGTGCTCAGGCTATCAACTTTTTTTCTAGTAAAGGTGGCCCCAGGTCGTTGAACTTCTTCAATTCATTGAAGATATGTCGCTTATGTCAGTTAGATTTCCAGGGGACTCCTTTCTTATGTAATAAATACAATGGGGCTGAAATTTACATGTAACTTGAATGAAGGAGTGGTACTAGTTGACAGTTTTAAGAAAGCTGAGTAACCTACTGACATTCTATGGGTAAGGCTAGGGTAAAATAGCTTCAATCTTCTTGAGGTCCGTTTTTCTTCCCTCAGGGGTAAGTATTTGGCCTATTTAGTTCCTTTATTTAATGCACAGACTCAGTTTGGATCTGTTGGTACTGAGGTTGACCTACTTGATTCATTTTGAACACAATAATCAAGTCTGGGAGGCGCTGTTGAAAGTTAGGAGAGTAAATAGTGATATTATTGAGGTAGAGTGTGATGCATGAATTTATCAAATCTCAAAATAGGTTTTCAATAACTTTTTGAGAGTTTCATGGAGCTCCAATAAGTTTATACAGCATTTGCATGTATTTGAATTGACCATATTTAATTACAATGCAGTTCTCTTGATTGAGTCTTCCGCCATTTCTAATTAGTATTATTCCTGAAATGAGGTCAATACTGGTAGATATTCGTGATCCCTCCATGGCTTTGAAGATTTTAGGAATTAAGGAAAGCAGGTAAGCATTTTTCTTAACCTTGTTTCCCAGAACATAATCAATGAACATATGGAGTTTCCATCATTCTTGGGCACCACAACTTCAAACGTCAATGGAGAATGAGAGGGCAAAACAAGTCTAATAGCTAGTCCCTTTTAAATTTTGGTTTAACAAAGTGATCCATGGCCTGTAATAGTAGATATGGTCATCAGGAAATTGGTTTTCCATCTCCAACGTCAATGTGGTGTTGTCCCAAGTTAGATAAAGGAATGTCCGCTTCATACTGTTTGTTATCATTTTCATAGTTCTTAAATAGTTGTAGTAGTTTTTTATAATCCTCAAGGTGTTTTGAATCTTAAATTTTGTTGGTAGATTTCAGTGCATAGTAGTATGTGATTTGAACAGGTGTCTTTCCCTGGGTGGTAGAGGTGAGGTTGTAGTATATTATCAGTGGTTTGATCTCTTGCTCCGTTTTACTGTACCATTGATCATTCTTGAAGTTTGAAGGTATTATGAATTCTTTAAGAACTTGATGTGATAGTAACTTAGGGAAGTACTTGCGATCAAAGACAACAGCATCAATGGATAATACTTTGCCAGCAATCTCAATAGTTAAGTCAAAGGCTTGTCCACAACAGGATTGTTGAGAATCTCCACCTATCAAGAAGACAAAGCCAAAGTCACTTTTGAGTATAGCTTTGTAGCCAATGTCAAAAATAAATTTATTAGTGACGATAATGGAAAAAGACCCTGAAACTAATCTAATTGGGAAGGTGTATCCAATAAATGGACCATTGCATATGGGGTGCTCTTTATCTTGTATAAAGGTTTTAGGGTATTAGTTAATATTTCAGAGTCAAGTAAGGCTAATTATTTGATCAAAATATTGGCTCAAGAAAGGTACATTTTCACAGGTCACCAGGAGACACAGAAATAAAGGTGTTGTTCAAGTTTTTAAGGACAATAACCCATCAGCTTGATAAGGGACAACTTGTTGTGTAGTAGCTTACTGATGAGGAAGCTTGATGGGATAATGTGGAGGTAATCCTTTTGTCCTTGCTTTCTTGTTCGTCATTGAGCAATGGTTTAGTAGAACCTTGTTTCTGAATGATGTGGTTTTTGGGGTGATGATTCTTTTTCATTTTAAATCAAAATTCGGTAATGAAATAAGGAAATTCTAACTCCTAATCATTTGCTTTGATGAAGGGATTTTCATCATACTTTTTTTAAGAGTAGTCTTTAGGGTTTAGCATTTTTAGTTTATCTTGGTTCAACATGTCATTGATTCTTACTATCTTTTGAAAATTCTGGAGTTGGAGTATGATTTAGGGTTTCTTCAATGTTTTGTTTTTGGCGGCATATACTCCCAAAAGTAAATCTAATTGATAGGTTTCATCCAGTGGGCTTCATCCATGTATTGGATCTGGATCTGGCGCATCAGTTTCTAAGTTGAGTATCCACAAATCATAGGCCAGACTGGAATTTGAATGCAAAGTTAATTAGATTGATGAGCCAAGGGAGGTGGGTTGGTCAGATGTGGTTGAGTTTGAGTGGTCCAAGGACGCTAGTTTTACTGCTAAGGGCAACAGCCACTCATATGTATAACTTGGAATTGTGATTGATGGACTCAACACTGGCAGAAATGATGTCCCAGCTAGTTTTAATTAAAGCATCTGAGATTATTATTAGGGTATTGGACTTGAAATAACATAGTCAACTGCTTGACTTGTTCCATGAGGGCAAGTATTTGTTTGTCCTTTTCCAAGGGTAACTAGATAACAGGCATCTTCAGAAACTCTTGGTATTAGAGGCGTCCAGGTCCACAGGGTCAAGTTTAACTGATGTGGAAGCCCTATGATTGTTATACTGTAAAATCACAAGTCATGTATAGTTATGACAGGTAGTGATAGCATGATCCATTCAGTTTATTAGGCTAACAATACAGCATCAAGAGATTTTGAAAGCACCAAGGAACTTTTCAAAGAGCTGCTGGTCTACTTTCTCATAATGTTGATAAGTCACCTGGTTCCAGAGTCCCATTAGATCTTTAAATTTGGTAAGGAATATGCTATTGCTGGATTTTTTAGATAAAGCTGGCAGATTTTATTTTATATATTTAAGATGAGGAATTTGGAACTTCTCCTTAGCATTAGTTTGCCATTCTTTTCAAGAGTTAAAGGACAGGTTGGCACTGTGCCTTTTCATTTTGCCCAGTGAGAAGGCTGGTTACTTCTTGAAGTTTTTGTTGAGAGATCACTCCATATTTGTCTCCCCAAGCATTGTAGTTTTTAACTATTCCTTGTTAGGTCCATGATCAAATTTTTTGAGGTTCTGTTAGTCATATATCCATATGAAATAGTTTATAGTAGCTTGGTCAGTTGGAAGAGGGTTCACTGGTTCCAGGTGTCATCCCTGACAGGATCACCACTTTATTATATAAGCTCAGGAATCTCATTTCAATCATGACCTGAGGTTCAGGTGACACCTTGGAACTTGGGTTATCATTCATACTGATTGTCAGCAATAGGTATTCACAATGAGATATTTAGCCTAAAATATCTGAATTGATGGGGCAAGGATAAAACTTAAAATAATAAAATCAAGGTGATAGCATATTAGAGAATGTGTTATTTTATTGAGAACCAGAGTCAGGCTTTTTATAATAGATCAATTGAAAATAATCAAAGGGAGAAGGATTTTGGTGGTATCTTAGGGAAAACAGAGAAAATGAATAATTGGAATAAAAGGGTAAACCCAGGGAGGAAATATCCCTGATGGATTGATAATTTTCGTGGTAGCGTGACAATGCTATTGTTTGAGATTATGAATAAATAGAAAATCTTCTAAATTGGGTACAGGCGGTTGAACAATACCTAATGATCCATTACAATCACCTAGTTAGGAGCTACTTTTATAGGCTGATATAACTCAGAAAATTAGCTTCAATTAATTTGAATATAGACCTTCTGATAGAGTTTTTGAATCTCTAATTTTCTGTCATATAAAAATTATGTTATAGCAATAAGAAAATGACAGTATAAATTTACCATATTATATGAGTTTAAATTTGTCAGCTTTATCCTGGCTAAATAAATCTAAGTGGGTTGCTCAAAAATATGGGTAATTTACTTAACTATTATGTTTAAATGAATCTTATAAGTTGATCTAAAATTAACTAGTAAACATGGTTACATGTGTTGAAATGCCAACATAACTGGGTATATATATTTTTAAAATCATATACTTGGATATTTTACCTTGTATGAATTACTAGCCCTATCTACGGGTTAATGGGATTATCTGGGAATACGACTTTGATCTCAAATCGCTTCCCGTATCCTAGAATTTGGAAAATCGCAATTCTGAGCACTCGATGGTGACCACCGATGCGTATCGCAAAAAAACAATCGCAACTTAAATGCGAGTTGAGACAAAATATTGGGAACCCACAAATTGTCACCTTTAAACTGAGCAAAACTTGAGTACCAAAGTTACTGTTTATACATATTAATAGATTTCTCGTTGATTGCCTTTAAACATAGTATCTAAAATGTCCTGTCGTATGTATGAAAATAAATTCCCTGAGATTGACGAGGTTGTCATGGTAAATGTGCGCTCAATTGCGGAAGTGGGTGCCTACGTACAACTCCTAGAATATGATAACATAGAGGGCATGGTGCTTTTAAGTGAGCTTTCTCGTAGGCGCATTCGCTCCGTCCAGAAAATCATCAGAGTTGGAAGAAATGAAGCTGTAGTGGTCATGAGAGTTGATAAAGAAAAAGGTGATTTTATTATCTAAAACATTTTACCCATGTATTATCGATTTTACAAACGTATTCATGATTTTTTTGTTAGGTTATATTGATCTTTCCAAGCGTCGTGTATCCCCAGAAGAAATCATAAAGGCTGAAGAAAAATACAACAAATCAAAAGCGGTAGGGTGTTGTTTTCTTTTTGACATTTGGCGATTCTAAAAAGCGCATCAAAGTTTCACTTGTCTACTTGTTTTTATTTTTAAACAAACTCTTAACAGGTTCACGGTATTCTTCGCCATGTCGCAGAGAAAAGGGGCCTTTCTTTAGAAACCCTATATGAGCAATTTGGTTGGCCCCTTTACAGAAAATATGGTCACGCTTATGACGCCTTTAGGCTAGCAATTACGTATGGTTTATTTATATTCTTGATTCTTAATTCTTATAGAGAACCGGATTCCGTTTTAGAAGGGCTCAAAATTGACCCCGAAGTTAAGGAAGAACTTCTTAACAAAATTCGTGCCAAATTAACGCC
Source organism: Massospora cicadina (assembly GCA_022478985.1). Lineage (NCBI taxonomy): Eukaryota > Fungi > Entomophthoromycota > Entomophthoromycetes > Entomophthorales > Entomophthoraceae > Massospora > Massospora cicadina. The sequence goes on from JAKSZP010000234.1 coordinate 40,001, forward strand.
ACAACCTACGAAGTTGCGTGCAGGTATTTGGCTAGCCAACTTTATTTTAAGTTCGGATAAGACATTGAAGCCACATGTTTTGGTTATGATGGTATTGATACCATTAAAGCTGCGCTTTTGGCTGGAGAAGCCTGCTCAAACAAAAACAATCAAATTCAGGTTCATTGCTTCTAATTCACCCCATTCTGACCCCTTTAATAGATCAGACTCGTTGCGCCACCTCTGTATGTTATGACAACGAATTCAGTAGATAAGAATGAAGGTTTAGAGATTCTGGAAAAGGCAATAGCTACGATTCAAGAACATCTTCAAAACAATAGCGGCGCGCTGACAATTAAAATGAAGGTATTTTTTATCTTAATTTATGATTCACAGGTGCGTGAATAGCCCAAAGCTGTTAGTGACTCTGACGAACAAGAACTTGCTGATCTTATGGCACGGGTTGAAAAGGAAAACACTGAAATTGCGGGCGATGATGATGTCTCTGAAGAGGAATAAAGCGACTTATTACTCTTAACACCTAAGAACTCGTTCCTTTTTCCTTGTACTTTGCCTTTAGAGCTAGATCTTTATACATGTGTAAGATAAGACTATTTATTCTCTACATCTTACTATAGAATTGCTAAAATACACAACGTGCTCCAGCTTGAACTTGTTCAAAACGAACTTTGCCTTTTTATGAAGTTCATTCTAATAACAAGTGTCTGATCTTCACAACTTCCTCTAATACAAGTTAGAAAAATAGTTCTTTTATCAGTTGGATAATCAAGCTTGAAGCTTGTTTACGCGCCAACTAACGCACAGATATTTTTGTTCTAAATATTCTTTTCGCCCACTTATTTAGTGCATGGTCTTATAAATAATTCAACATTTTATATAAGCATACATTTATCTGAAAAAAATACTTTTTGTGCTTATCTATCAAATTCTTTATTACTTGGATTGTCACTCATGGTATCATTTTTCATAGCCTTTATGCTATAAAGCAAGGTACACTAGTTTCCAATTTTCTATTCATCTTGAAAATTGTGCTTTTTATGTTTTTGAACCTGTCATTTATAAACATGCGTATATTATTTGACAATAGCTTTTATAAATGCTACTCATCTATGATAGCGCTTGTTACCTTATATATAGATTCTTGCAATTTTGCTTTAAAATGTGTCATGCTATGTCCCAAAAAGTTCCAAGCTTATAAGTAATTGAGCTGAGCCAAGCATAGGATAGATATTTAACAATGGTTCAAGTGAACACGTATATGTCAAATTCTCACTGAGTTTAAATCTAGATACATCCCGCTGGAAGTGTTATTATTATTCAGGCTTCCTTACTCTATTTACATAAATCTGGTACACTTATGATCTTTTGTAATACGATAATGGTATTGACATATTGCAACTGTTAAATGGTTCATAAATAACGTGTTGCAACATTTACACTATACGCATAGTGTAAGATATAGATAATTATCTATAGTTTATTAGCTAAAACGTAAACAAGCTTTATAAGGTTCTATCATTCTATATAAAGTTTTTATAATCTACGGGTGCAATTAAAACTTGATTGCATATCACGAGTGGTTCTATGATAGGAGTCAAATTTACCCTAAGGTGAAAAGGTTTGGCTATATAACGGTAAGATTAAAGGCAACATATCCTTAATCTGTAAAGGTATCGTTTTGATACCTATAAGAATTTTGTTTATGCTATGGCAACTATATGTATATTTAATTGTACTTTTGTTCACCAGCAACTAAACAAAATTTAGCTAGATAAGACCTGAGTTACTATTTGAACTCAAATTTTCCATCACTTCTAGCATAAATAGCTTATGGTCTATTTCTGGCAAGCATTATATCGTAATAGGGAATTCTAAGGAGAATCTCTGCAACTCCCTAATTCCCTATGGAGTGATGTGGGATCTAATACCAAATCAACAGGGAATAATAACAAGGCCAAGGAGAAAACTTCAAAATGGGGTTGGGCCTATAAATTAAGGGCAGAGGCGAAGAAGCAGCATGAAAAAGTGTCTCACTAAGTTAAGGATGAGGCTGACCGGTTGGTGAGACTCCAAAGGGGTGCTTATCAAAAGTTGGTAGTCATATCAGTCTAGACTCCAAGGTGCTTCAATTATGAATGGTCTTGGATCAAGGGAAGGGGGCCAAATCTGCATTTAATTATGAGATAATATAATGCCAAAACTGTTTGAGACAATCTGGAGAACTTGATGACCATATTATCCAGCTTTGATTTATATTATTAATGGTTTGATTTACTAGATGATCAACAACTGCTAATTATTGGTATGTTATAACTTGTATTTCAGCTGAATTTAATTTCAAAGTCTTGTTTCTGATGCTGATTACTGTTTTATTAAGCAAGTTTGCCATTAAAGTTTTCTAAGTATCTTAATAATTTGGCTCATGTAGTCATTAGTTAATTTCATATAAATTTACTTTAACTGAGTTACAATTAAATTAAGGATATTGGTCAGGACTGCCATAGCATTGAAACACACTATTTTGATATAAATTATCTATTACCTAAGTGATGTGGCCTGCTATTTCAACGGTGAATGTTCCATTACCTAAGCATGACTGCTAGCTATTTCAGAAAGCAGTTAGCTGGGACTAAATAATCTTTAGAATAGACTTTCAATTTCAGCCTGAAAAGGTCATGTTTTGGAGGCTTTAGTTGCTGTTTCTAGTGGAGTTGATAATGGTTGTGATGGTCATCATACCTTGTATCTTAATTTTTGGGCAATAAAATTGTTGAAAATACTTTCTAGTTCAAGAAGAGGTAATAAGTTGTTTTGATTCACCAAGTTTATATAGCCTCCTTATAAGTTTAACCCCATGATTTTATTAGATAAGAAGCATACAGGTTTTTGACCTTTATACTACAATTTTATTTTAAAAGTTTAGGCTTAGTTACCTTATCTTTTTTAAAGTACCTAAGTGAGATCAAAATCATTTGTTAAATAAGACTTGCTTGGGCTAGCTGTTGTCATACACTTGCATAAACTTTATTTTGCTTTAATTAATTGAGCTTGAGCACCAAAGCGATAAAAAAATTTATACTGGTGCTTAATGCAGAGGTAGTCAAGTCTTTAGTACTGGATAGAAGAGAACCAGAAGTTTTAAGTACCATGGTGAAAATTGGATAATCAATTATGAATACCCAGAAAGAGCTAGAGTTTGTCAATCAAAATGCTTTAGCATTGGCAACTCAAGCAATGTAGAAACCGTTATAACAAAAATTGATTAAAATGAATGAAGTAGTATCTCAGATGGCAAAAACCAACGATAAACTCTATGGACAAATTTATTTATATAAAGAAAAATGAAATTGTTATCCTTAAGGACTTTGTAAGGAGAGTGTATGTAACTCTCCTGTCTCCATAGAGTGATGAGAAACCCACCACTTGAGAAGCATAGAACATGCCAATAAAATGAATGGAACAAACTCATTAAAAATGAATCTGACAAAATTACCAACTCCAACAAATAAGACATAATAAATGAAGAGAAGCTAAAAAAGGTTCCAATCTTAAAAGTTAGAGTCTAGACCTGGAAGAGCATCAATTCAAAGTGGTACAGACACAAATAATGGGGAAATAGAATCTGAACTAAAACTAAAAGGCATTGTTGGTATTCTCCCTATGCAAGGTGTAAGCCTTTTCTTGAGGAAAAGGTTGGCATATGCTGCTATGTGGGACTTGACCTTCAGACTACCCAAACGGTCCCATAAGTCCCAAATTAAGGCTCAATTCCTTATAATTGATATAGGCTTCAAATTTGAAATATCACCTGAACTACTCCAAATTTAGATAATATTCATTCTAATATTATTTACAAATAATTTACCTAATTCCAGGGCCACATTCACATGACTCCATTACCTGTATCCCAAAGCTCCCAACATATCCATTAGCTGTTTATTCTGGAAGCTAACAAGTTGGACCTTTAAACCTGGACCATTGGAAGAGCTCTTACTTAAGGTTGATAACAATTTAACCTATGGTATGAGACTATCACCAGGAGATCAAGAAGCTCATCTGACCTTCTGGGTGGGATGTGATGAGATACAAACCATGTGGGAATCAAGGATGACTGATGAATCCCTCTTTGTCATTCACAATGAATCATGATTCCCTTTTACTTTTCAATAGTACTATAAATAATACTGTCTTATCCTTAATAAAGTACTTTTATAGCAAAATATATTATTTATCTTATATTATTTAAGTTATTATCTTATTCTAATGAACATTACTCATCCATTTTGCATCTAAAGTAGCCCCTGTCAACTCAGGTGGCTGTGATGAGCCAAGCCTCTTGTATGCAGTCACCATATTGTGTTTCACAGCGTTTGCACCAGCAAGCACATCTGGCTGAAACCCAATAGGTATATAATATCTAAGATTGTTTAAGACCTCCTTGAGGAGGTCCAAGGTGAGGCCCACCCAAAAAGTTCTCATAGAAGATCAAATAGATTTATTTAATAGAATACAATCAGTATGAATGTTGGTCTAACAATAATGGCTATATAGAAACCTGGGGAAACTATAATCAACTCAATGAGGAATTAAACCAAAATTAGCCAATAGAATTAACTTTCATTATCACTATTTCTTATCTCAAGTAGTCCTAAAAATTCATTTTTGATTAGAAATGAATATTTTATATATTAGTAATATTATATCTAGAATAAGACTCAGAACCCCATTTTTTGATTAATTGCAACGTCCCATTTTCATTAATTAACTTGTAGATTATAAGACCATAGATGCAATGCCTTAACCCCATCATGTGACCCCCAAATACCAACATGAACTTATTTGGCCTTTACCCAACTTGTTCCAAGGGTATAACTAAGACTAGGGTGGACAATTAACTGATCTCTTGTACTTAGTAATCTACTACATGTTCTTATAGTATGTTCACATAATTATGTCATAGAACACGACAGATTTATTGATACTGAACTTGCTTTTAAGCCAAATTTGGGAAAATATCTCTATTATGAGATAGCAAACAGTTTGTAAGAGTTGTTAGCTTTATTCATGAAACAATAAAAAGTTGAACATCACAATTACAATTGGTAACAAATGGTAAATCAAGAAGTAGAGTTTTTTAAAAATAATCTAAATTTATTTTGGGGAGGAGAGAAATGCCAAAAGTATTTAGACTGCTAGAAACATGCTCAGTACTTTTGTCATGATCCTAGAAATGACTCCCAATAGCATTACAGTTGATATCAGATTTCCTGATCATACATGTCACGCAATTGCTGAACCTATGATAGTGTTAAATTATTGCAACACCCCAAAACTAACTGCATTTATTGGGACAAAGCGCCTAAATTTTTTAAATTGCCATAACTACTATATTTGGTTATAGAGTTAGCCAAAAAGATGTCATAGGTTTTACTGCTTAGACACTGATTGTCATAATGTGGTGGTAAGTCATCTAGTGGTGAAAAATTATAGATACTGCGAAAACAACGATGCCATTATGATAAAATTTGGATGTCCTGAATGAATGACTGTGCATAAACAGAGGTTCACGGGGATTCAGTTCATTAAGTAATTAAGATTATCTTTGCTAAAGAAATTTACCAATAAGCTCAAATACAGGTTTTGCAAATGTAATGAGCAACTTTTACGCTTACACGTCATAAAAAGGGAATTATGGCCCTAAAGGGATCTCCATTAAGAAACGGTTTCATAATTTACAGCCAAAAATTCTACATAGAAAATGGTAAAATACTTTAACATATTGGGCTCAACTTTTAAAGCGTCAAATCATAAGTTATAAAAACAAAAATTAAAATTAGTACCATGTTAACTCATAGAAATTTGCCACATAAGTCAAATAATATTTTTGATTATGGAATTTATAAGAAATCTCAGGATAGATCCAGATGGGTGAACAAAACTCATTGTACCGGCAATAGGTTGACAAATGTTACACTTTTCCAATTCATACTGGCAGAATAAACTCAAAGATCAAGGTAATCATATACAATTGAATGAGAAGAAGTACTTTCTAAGGAGAAGAGAAAAGTCTTTGAGGTATAAATGAGGAACACTTTTGATCTGCATGTAGCCAAGTTCTCCCTTATAACCTTTTTGAAAAATTATTTACCTCCAATTTACTTATTGAAAGCCTATAATGCACCCCTACATAAGATAGTATACCACAATGAGAATGAAATTACCAGATAAAAATATAAGGGTACTGAGAAAAAATCATTAATGATATAGCTAAACCTGATGCTCGTCAAACATATTGATAAGACAAAAATGCAAAAGGTAGGAACCACTTGAAACCAGAAATTTTTTAAGTCATTGTCATTACCCCTATTAGTACAAATCAGAAATCATTCACTAATATTTCTATGCAGTTGATTTATACTTTGGATGCTTCAAACAATGCCATTATTCAAGTTGATAAATATGAGACAAAAATTGACCAGCTTTTTGGAATTAGCAATAGGGGATAAAGCTATCCTTATGGCACAATTGGGTTTGGTCACTGAAATAAATTAGATACAATGGGGGCTAGATCGTTTTAAGTTGTTTTTATCTTGGCAATGGATGCATATAAAATCAAGGACATAACTGATAGTCTTGTAGTTGATAGAGACTATGATAAATTTCAAGGATCATGGATCTATAAAAATAGAATTTTTTGATCTACTTGAGGATGGAAGGCCATGGAAGGACTATACTAAATTAAAATATAAGAAAAAAGAAAAATCAAGTACTAGTCACATCCTATATTGTAACTGAAGGCGTATATTGAAGAGACAAACATGAAATAGTTAAGGCAAAAGAAGTCAGATTGGTTACCAAATTGACTTAAAACACAACTTGGACTAACGTTGGATAAAAGCCAAACATGCTCAGGCTGGTACCAAGGGTTGCGTGATGGGGTGGACAGCGTTACACCAATGCCTTAAAAATACAAGTCATACAATCGAGAAAATGGATGTTAAGTTTAAAGTTGAAATGTAAAAGTAGCATAATTCTAGTATAAAATTACCAAAACAAGAAAAAACATCCTCAATCTATGACACAAGTTTAGGAATATTCCCTTTATAGTCTTACCATCAATGCAAGTCTGTCTTTGTTTTTCAAATTTGCTTAGTGGTACTGAAAAAAGATCCCATTTCATCCCCCAATTTCCTTTATGGCTGGTTTCCTAAAACCAACTTCTTTGTTGATTTTTCTTTCTATTTTATGAAGCTCTATTAAATATATATATATCAGATGAGCTTTTTGGCTATCTTGGCTGCTGACCTCCTCAAAGAGGTATCTCACTTTTAGGTCAATTTATACCTTAAGAAATTTGGTGCAAATTTAATTCAGCTGTTGGTGAAGTCTGATCCACTTCAAGACAAGGCACTATGGGACTAAAGTCATTTTTCAAGTTGGTCACTAACTTTATATTGGGAGACTAACAAGTCGTTGATATATTGATCTACTTGGTGTTTTATATTATTTTTATTATCATTTGACCAACTTGACATAGAGCTCTATTTGGCTTTATAGTATTTATATGTTTATTATTATGTTCACTGGAGTCCAGGGATTAGTAAACTCATCACCTCTGCAGGATATAGGAGTTACAAACACTCTCCTCACACTAGAAAAACAAATCCTTCACTTTATTTTTGTGTAATTATATCATGTTGGACTCACATATAGCGTGAGTTGGGTGTGTTGCCATTTTTCATAAGTACTATGCTTCTCTCCACTGTGTTTTGCTCGTTTCACTTTTTTATGGTTGAGCATTTTTCTCGCCACAACCTATTGGAAGGTTCCCAACCTTCCTGCAAGTAATTGGTGGGTTTAACTCATTGTGATTTGTAAATATTTGAAACCTACCCATAAGCCCCAAAATTAAGCAGGTTTTAGAATCTATTTGTATAAAGCTTCTATCAGTATATCTTTAGAAGCCCTTTCCATTTTTTAAGGCGCCAAATAATTGCTTCATATATCACCCAGTGCGGCTATCTGAGTTTTTATAGTCTTTAGAGATCATCCACAATTATAGAGTTTGATTGAAGGTATGAAACGCCTTCTGGAAGAATAACAACCAAACGTTTCCTTTATTAAAATGTTCCAAAAGTCATTTGATCCTTTTTAAGTGGACCATCCTTTGGCAGCATAATTACATTATCTATTATGGTCAGGCCCAGGCCTTACCTATGTCTGACTTCATAAAAAGTTTATTTTTCCACTTGAAATAAAATGTAATTTGAAAAAAATAGCAATCCAAGATTTTTGCTCACTAATAGAGCTTTAACAAGTCTACTTATAAGCCCTGTCACCAAAGGCACTAATGGGAAATTTGGTCAGGGAGAATTACACGCATGGTAATTGGCGGAGATGTTTTCTGGAAATGTGCCTCTGCTTCTCAAATCACAAAGAGCTTGATGACAAAAATGCTGTCACAAGAAATTCATCAAGAAAGAATAATGAAGGAGTCAACTAGGCGATTGATAAGGAAGGAATTGGACGGATCTGAAAATATGGGACCATGAGGTGCTCCTGGCATCATGTCCCCACTCTCCCTATAAATATCAAAATCCATATAACTCAATAAAGTAGTCTATTTACCCCATCTATCCAACTTCATCAACCTCTCTTCTAGTTTACAGTTTTGAGTCCCGTTTCAAACCTTGGCTTACAGCCCAGAGATCTGACAAGACAACATAAGTGGTGCTCACTACAGAGGCCTCTGTCTGTCTAATGTAAATGTCTATCACAAAAAAGTGAATAATATCAATCAAGAAGGCCAATCTGCTGACTAGCAAGAAGCATAACTCAATGAATTAACACATCTCAGTACAAAGTAGCTCATATACAGCCTGAAAGCTTAGATTTTGGGCCACTAGAAATTTACCCTACCCTCCAATGATCAAGATCAGTATTAACTTTAATATTAGAACAATAAAAAATAACAACTATTGAATGGCATCTACTCTGTGGGAGGCCGCTTTTGTCATTCCTGAACTTCCTCTGTGCCTTCAACGTGAAAGATTTATATATCTTGGCTCTAATACCCATTGGAGAACTGTCTTTGGGAACTGAACGCTACCTCCAAAGCCTTTTCCATCCAAATAAACACCACATCCTTAAAATATCTGCTCTATATCACCATTAGGTAGCTTGACAATAAGGACTCACACAAACCTGCATAAAGAATTATTGATTCTCAAAATTCTAGCTCATTCTTTGTTTACAACAGCTGGTAAGCCATTGTAGTTGATCGCCATCAGATTAATGAATCTCACAATTAACTTGCCAAGTTGGATAGTGGAATATTGGGATACCTTGAGTGTCAGTTTTGTCAAAATGTACAACTTTTTGAGTCTACCTAGAGTCAACACCTCAATCAGATTTAGAACCTCATCTGGTTGCTTCTGCAACGTTACCAGGAGTTAGACTCCCATGATAGCGCCCCTGAAATTGAATGGACTTGAGGCTAAGAATACTTGAGGGACTGAATGGCCCCAGAGGGCCAATAGGGCCCAAAGGCCCCTGTGGACCCCAAGGGTCATCCAGCTCCTTGGTACAAAGTCCTGACAATCTCAATGACTCCTTGAAACAAGACGTCATGATGGCACTTGCAGGCTTATAAGTCCAATAAGAAATATGGCTTAAGGATGCAAGCTGTTGGGATTTTTCCCACATTACCCAGCTTCATTAATTATAATTAATTTGCTGGTCCACTAGGTGACTCATCCCACTAGTAGATGTTGAAGTTATCAATTTTACATATGATAACTATTGTTCAGAGAAATATTCCAGCGAATATCTATTGATTTGCCAGATTTTGACCCACCAGATTGATAAGAATTTCATTGGGAATGATCCCTGACAATAACTTTTATTAGGGGGTCAATTTAATTATCAATTACTTAATTGACTTGTAGGAGTCAATTGGGTTTAGTTGTCAAATGACTAAGGGTTTATGAGATGTTGGCAATTAATGCCACCTGTCATAAAGCAACTACCACGTATACCTTTTATTATCACAATCTGCTATTTATAGGTAAGAGTCCCATTATTTAAGCAGGTTGTTACCAGATAAGGGTAAATTTGATGGGAGTTGAGTGAAGATGTTAGACACATTCTCGTTTCAACTCAGAAGAGGTCGCTGTCAAGTAGAGAAAGAGAACCAGATTATATTCAGTGAGGAAGATCATCATTTTTCATGACCCTGGAGGGTTAAATCATTGGCGATGGCTGCTGTTCTCAATTGGGGTGGCAACCTAAGAGTTGTGCACAAAATTCCCTAAAAATTTCCCTTGCTTTTTTATAATAAAGCAGATAAAATTGTAAGTAAAATACTTTTATAATTAGACTGTTTACTTTATTGATTAGAGAAGGAAGGACAAGAAGATTCTTTGTCTAAATTATTGCTATCTCCGTGGACGCTTGTTAACTTTAGGGGTTTTGCTGCTTGTTCACAAATAAAAGTAAATGAGGTGGGTCAACCTTGGGACAAATATACCACACCAAGTTTTAGCCTGTGCTGGTTTCAAACTCATGTCAATCAAAACCTGACCCAGAATGGAGCAGGAACCACCCCACTATGCTACCACTCCATGCTTGTTCACGAAATTAACCCCTAATTGAAAACTTGCACAGGTTCAGTTTATGTACTCTTCGCGTTGTCTGATGAAATATGATATACAATTGTTAATAGTATGAAGACTATTATCCCTAGTTGAATAGTTTACTAGTTTCTTGTTCAAAGCATAACCGATATTCCTCCTCAAATTACTCTAGATGTCCTCAGTAGGGGTTTATTCCCTTATCCGCCTAACTTGATTCACGCTCAGATCCTAGTTTACGGCCTTTCCTCTGGTGACATAGTCAGCAGCAATTCCCATCTCAGCTCAGCTTCTCTTCTCAGGATCCTCAATATTTACTCTTTATCCTATTAAAGAGTCCCAATTAAAGCACACAGCAATAATTTCCTTGAAGATGAATAGAACTAATAATGAATTCTGCTAAAGTCTAAATTTTCTCTATTAAATCATAAAGTCTAGTTTTTTTATTAAATGAATTATCAGGGGAAAATATAGAGGGAATTCAGTGCCTAATTTTGGTTGGCGCCTGAGCCTTGAAATGTCAGCTGTTACCATTGAATTATCCTTTGTTATCTCATCAGCGATGGTCTTCCCCATTTGGTTAAAATTTCTTTGTTGGACATCTTTGAGAACTAAAATGGAAAGATTCAGAAAACGTGCCCCTAACGTTTTCTACTCAATCCCAGAGAACCAACCATACTTGGAAAGCGACCTGCTTAGGTTATGTGACTTGTTACAACTTATGGCAGGTCACTAAACAACTGATTAATTTACTAGTTGTATGCAGCATCACTCACCTCGCAACTTGCTCCTTAAATTCCCAATTAGTCAGTGATAAAACCTGACTGATCCCAATCAGTACACCTGATAGTTAATCATCAATCAACTAACAGATGCCCCCATTTTGTCAGCAACTCTGCCCAACAAGAGCTTAAGCATTCACCTGTATCAATCCCTGATGGATCTAAACCAAGCAATTTATCTAAAATCCCCTGAACATTGTTAACCCAAAAATAAGGGTCAACTGATACCCAATTCACTTGCTACAGGAAATTATCCCCTAGCGACCCATGGTAATCTAGATGGCTGGAAATGTGGGCAAAATCCAACACATCCCCCTCTTGGCTAGATTTCCAGCGAGAATAGGATTAGGACAGGAGAATACCACTTCAGACACTATGTTGAATGCTTCTTGGGTTCAAGTGGAGTACAGTCAATCTGTACTTAACTCTGCTCAGGATAACCTTCATCATGCAGTTCTCTTCCTCTTCCTCCTTGCTACAACTTGCTCAGAGAGCGGTACACATGATCTTTTGTTGTGCCAAGATGATAGAGTTACTCATGACAGTACTTTTCCCAGGATCCAGTTTTCCCCCATCAGGGCATATGACCCGCTGTCATATTCAGGATTCTTGGTCTGACATCCTCAATCTCCTGATTTTCCTCCTTGTCCTCAACAGGAGATTCTTGCTGTCAATGTTAGGTGGTGCAATTAATTATTCTCATTTATATTCACTCTTGTTATTTTCTTGCAATAACTTCTTGGCTCAAATCATTCTTATTTTTTCCTAGAGAGCTTATCTCATTAATTTTGAGTTAATTTCTCCTAGATTAGAGCTTAATTGATTCCAAAGTGAACAATGTCAACTATTATAAAATTTTGACATCCCCCTCTCATCCAGCTCATATGTAAAATTTGGAATCTTGGTACCAACAACTTCTTGACAGCATGTCTGATAAAGGCATTCGGCTCTTCCAACTGATGAGTCATTCTGCACACTGGAGCCTCTTCTATGGTCTTCCATAGGACTCATACTCCCAGTCAAGTACCCTTGTCTAGTCCTTCTATGAAATTACCAAAATTGTATCCAACCTCAACAAAACCAGGTTATCAATAATCTTGACCAACTCGTGACAGACTACCTCTGTCATTGATTCCCAAGTTAGACTTCAAAACTCTCCTGGATTCAGATCCATTTGCAGATACTCCTACAACCATTGTCAAACCTCCTGAAACAATGCCCTCTGCTCTCAATTGATTGTTCCTTGCCAGATCGGACTTTCTTATAAAGTTCCTTTTCTGACTCAGCCAGTTTTACAAACTAGCTGTTCTGTCAACTGAACTAGCCATCAGAAACCGCGAACATTCTGAACTCCCCTATGCAGAATTGAGGACCCAAGTAACTGAGTCTCTATCCATAGCTCTGAACCCCTCCAATCTCAAAAACATCCTAGATCTAGACGTTGCAGCCTATGATATTCACTTTGCTAGCCAAGTTCTTCGAAGTTGGGCCACAATGCTTCCAGCCTCTCCCTGCTTCCATTGTCATTCTGCTTTTGCTTCCAAGAAGCTCGTAGTCATCATCTGAAGGATGCCATCCACTCATTGCATGACTATCTCTTTCTGGAATGTCCCATTGGTACCTTCCCCTGATGGCTTTGATTGGGGGCATGATTCGGCGACCCCACCTAGTATCCCTTGCTCTATGTCAGCTCATATGTACAATAATCTTGACAGAGCCCACTGGCATGTGCTCAAGGCCAATATTCCAGCTCCAGTGCCATATTGATATTACAAAGATTATTCGCCAACTGCCTCTTCTTGTTCTGCTACCTCCCTCCCTGATCTGGAATATTGCATTTGGAAAGTATAAACATTCTCATATCTCTTCCCCCTAGTTGCGTTCTTACAGGGATCAGCTTCCTCTCAACAAACTAGGCTTTGAGTAGGTCTAGCCCTTGCTAACATTCAATCTCACATAGAATTCTTTTTATTTACCAAAGGCAAGCTGACCAGGGGATGGACAATAACAAAACTGAAACTCCAATCTAAACCAGCCAAAAAATAAAACATTAATTGAACACCCTTTTCAGGCATCAAGAAACAAAAAGAAACGAGAAAAGTACCTACCAGGTGGCATAGCGGCGAGCCACTTATCCCATCATGACGGAGGGGGAGGGGGGATTGCGCAGATCATCATCAGGCTCAGCATTGTAGAGGCGGATCAATGCTGAGAGCAAGGGGGTAGGGGCATCCACGGGATGAGAGTCAAGGTGCAGTAGATAGTTGTTGACATCAACAATTTGGGCCTGGATCAAAGCCTCTATGAGTTCAGCAACATGATGTTCAGCCTGAATGCGGGCTTTGGGAAATTGTTCTATTTTCACATTATTGGCTCTGGTAATACTTATGGATGAGGAGAAATCTGCCAGTTCAGCAACACATTTGAAAGCAGTGTGGCAGATTCATAGAAGCGTTGGATTTCCTCTTGTGCAGTAGGAGGAAAATCGGAGGGGAACAAGGGGGGTGCAACCCTTTTTTAGCTTCTGTGACAGATTTTACCATGTCTCTGCAAAAATGGCAATTTTTTGTGAGGCAACCACAGCTTCAGCAAGCTGGTGGTCGTTTTGGAAAGGGGTAGCTTTGGGTTTGCAGACATTTTGTTTGGGCGGGAGTGGGGCATAAAAGTCTGAATTTATAAAAGGTAGTAAATCAATTAGTTTAGCCAGAGGCGAAAAAATTTCACCTGATTCAGACTTAATCCAATAAGCCCCAGAAATTTTGGTTGATTTGGGAAGATTTGGTGGTAGGTGAGTTTATTTGGGTAGGTTTTGGGGTGGGAGTTTTCTGGATTGAACCATGGTCCAATCATGCACCTGATTGGTTGGCATGGATTTGCATTGGTCAGCTTGGGTTTGAGGTGCTAGTTTTTGCTTCTGATGGAGTGCATGGCCTGTAAGGTGGGGGCATCCAGAATTCCCAATCAAACGCTGTTGGTATGGCCTCATGAGTGGAGTTGGCCGTGTTCACAGGGTGTGAATTATATTAATATGCCTTTTTGGTGTGGTCCAATTCATAGCAGAGGGGGAAAATTGTGAGTCCATTGTCAGTGCGGGCCCAAAAAAATGGTCAGGTGTGGATGGGATATAAGCATGCAGTGGGATGTGCTGGGCCATGTTCAGCTGGTGGGAGGTAATGGTGGCCATTGCCTGAGGTGCTGCGAGGCGTTCAGCACCACTTGGGACAATAAATTGGAGGATAGGGTTTTTTCAGTAAGTGGAAAAACCCAACATCAACTCCTCATAAAGTGTTTGAGTGGGAAAATGTGAGGGGAGGTTTGCAAAGGTTACCACTAGTGTGGTATCATCTGGGAGGCATGTTTGAGTAATGGTAATGAGGGGCGTTTTTGTATATTAATGGCGTAGCTGCAGCAGCAGCTGTTTCCTCTTTGGTGGGGAATCCAATATCAAAATAGCCCTCATAAGGGTGGAAGTCAATAAAACCTGCTGGTGCAAAGGTGGCCGTTGTCAGCTCAATTATTGTTTTGTCAGCATACTGGAAGAGAAGTCTGTACTCAACGTGGAGGCAAAAGCAAATTTTGGATTGGGTAGGGCTAGGGGGTGGGGGTGGGTTGGGTGGGCTCATGCAAGGTGGAGTGCTAGGTCCTTTGGAGGGACATAGTGGCTGGATGTACTTGGCGGACTGGATGAGTCAGTCCACATGCGTTTGACTGCTGGGTGGTAAGTGCTAGTGGATGGAGCACCACTGCTTATAGTGGGGCAGCAGGTGGTGGATCTGAGAACATAAATTTGGAGATTGGTGTGGTGAGGTGGTGGTGGAAAATCAATTTGTTTTTTCTAAAATCACTAAAAATTGATATTGATTGTAAAGAAAGATTGATCTCACATAGATTTTGATGGTTTTTTACTCCTACTGCAATACATCCTCCATCCTCAAGAGGTGACATAGGCGGAATCATCCCAAAGTTGAGGATAACCAACAAACAAATTATCAAAATATATCTTTTTTCTGTGCGGTTTTAATAATTATTCTTCTGCTATATTTTTATCAATCTTTTATTTTTTCTTTTTTATATGGGACATGAACTTAACTCAGTTCAGCAGTCCATCTTATTTATTTATTCCCACAAATTGGTTACAAGGTATACTTAGACCTACCAGTTTTCTATAGTTAAGTGGTCTAATTTTTTCAAGACTTAACCATCTAGTTTGGTTCAGTGATCCATTTTCAGACTAAACAAATCATCAGGATATAGCCATTTTAATGGTTCAGTGGTCCTTTGGGAACACTATTTTTATTATTTTTTTCATTGATCCATTGCTTCAAATATTTCTCATGGACTCAATTCACTATATTTCCATCCAAGAGGTTCTTGATGGAATAGGTGTCCGCCACCATCTTGGCAATAATCTTGAATGGATCCAACCTCAATGCATCTAACTTGTTTCTTCTCCCAAAACCATGCATATTGTAATAGGAAACTCTTTCGCCTACTTTTTATTATGATAAGGCCAGTCAGTACTTATCATCTGTCATTTTTGCCTTGATCCTTTTATTCAAGGTCATATTTAAATGCTTGCAATTGCATCTCAATCAGGATATTTAACAATTTGATCAGATACTGTTAGGCACTCATCCCCAATGTTGGTTTACCACTGAATATAGAATTGGCGGCAATGCAGCCTTCCTTCCATATAATAACTAAAATGGCGTTTTCCCCATCGCCTTATGACTTATGTTGTATGTGAATGTCATTGAACTAAGGTACATTCCCAATGCAGAAGTTCTTCCTGAAATTAGCCTCCTCATCTTTGTGGCCAGCATTCCTTGACCCGTTCTACCAATCCATTCATCTCTAGATGGTAAGGTACAGACACAACTCCTTGGATCCCCATTATTTCATTCAATTGTGGGACCACATGAGACGTGAAATTTGTTCCATTATTGCTCAACAATACCTGCGGGCATCCATGTCAGTACACTACTTGATCTAAGATGAACCTTGCAGTGCATGTAGCGTCTACTTTCGCCAGGGCCTTATTTCAACCCATCTCATCAGATGGTTGATTGCAACTATAATGTATTTGACTACCCTGGTACTCATGGTTAATGGTCCCATCACGTCAATGGACACTCTATGCCAGACAAATCCAGGGTGGCCATTCAATATCCAGTTGTGTTCTTTTATGGATTGTGCAGCTGGCACTCCACACAACAATCCAGATAATCCGCTACATTGTAGTTGATGGATGTGGGATCCACCGATGGATGCCACAAATATTTTGTTTAAAGTGAGAAATTTACTTTTTTTAATAAAAGTAATAAATAGCGCTTTGTTAAAGTTTTTTAAGTTTTTTTATTGTTTTAGCAGGCCAAACCCAAAAGAAGGTCCTTTTCTCAATACTAGTATTTTCTATTTAAACTAGTTTGAATTTCAAGACCATGGCTATTCAAGGCAAAAGTATATAAAGCTGAGTCATCTAAATTAGGAAATTAGGCTTTCAGCCTATCAGATCAAAGATAAATATTTTGAGGCAAAACCAACCTGTTTGATAATGATTTGATGAATTGTATCCAATCACCGTCAAGTAAAATTTTCTCACCTCAGTGGTGGTCAGACTCATGTGGTAATGATTGGTTAATTTGCACCCTATCATCATCGAGTAAAATCTTCTCACCTTGGCGGTGGTCAGACTCATGTGGTAATGAACACCCCAAATTCAGCCAAGAAGTCATAGTAATCCTATTATTAGTTATTACTTTATTAAGCCGATTTTGGTTATAAACCATATTTTTCTGATAGTTAGGATTCCACCAAGAATCCGCCAAGGTCTTTTCACTGTGGGTACTCATATCATTGATATCCACAATATTATTTGAAGATCAGGCAGGTGATGGGCCAATCATGGTAGCAGATTCAGGGGGCACTCGTACCTTCAACATTCTTTTTCTTAAGTCAAGAAGGAGATTGTCTGACATTGCCCCCCTTAAGAATGTTTGGAGGGGTGTAGGGTCGTAGGAAGTGGCCATGTACCCGGTTTATGATAATTCCTGTAGCCAAAGACTTTATAGAATACTCATTTCCTCTCTTATACATGATGGTAAATGGCCCCTCCCATATTGATCCAAGATTGCCACTATAGGGAGTTGTGCGATAGTAGTAATATAAAACCTTATCCAACACTTGGTAAGAAGATAGAGGAGCTCGGAGCTCATTGGCAGCTTGGCCTTCTTTAGTAACCGTTTTTGTGAGGTTGGTATAATGTATAGGTAAGGCGGATAGCGGGTACTCAACCATGAAAAAATATTCCTTCTTGCTGGGTTCTTTATTGGCTAGAACTAGGGGGACTTTATAATTGAGTTATGACAAAAACACTTGCTTCATATTGCTAATAACGTCATACTCAATCATAAACTGAGTACCTATAAGCATATCATAAGCATTATTATCCAAAGCCACTGTGGGGGCCAATAGAATAAGCTTCCCAATACAAATGGGATGGGACGAGTAAGCACCCAGTGCATGGGTGTTGTTAGGACCAGCGGTTCCAAAGTCTTGGTTGTACTCCAAGTCAGGTGCAATTTTATCTTTTTCATCAACTTGGAGGAGATTACGTTCAGCTGGGGAGCCTGTATCTAAGATAGCCATCACCAAAACTTTTTGGATAACCACTTCGACCTTCATAAGTATCCCCCCAAAAGTGGGCGATAGTGCTAAGACCTCCTTAAGATGGAAAGTGGAGGTTAATTTGCACGCGGTCTCTGGGTAATTTTCCTGGATGGACTGCAGGTATGGCCACGCTGTAGAGGGCGAATAAGGTGAGACAACACCTCATCTGCATCGCTGGTAGTATTGATAATGGCCGGTTCCCCTACAACTTGAAGATATGTCTCTTCAGGTATGATGGACTCATCTACTCCTCCAGCGCTTAAGCGATCAGGGGACTTCCACTTCAGCAGGTACTCCTACAACAAAATAGCTGACCTCATCCGTACCCCCCTCAGAATCATCCCCTGGGGTATTAGTAACGCGAGCTAATGGCATAAGTTGTTTAAATGATTCAGACGCATGGGATTTGTCAGCAATAGATGTGCCTTTCCCTACGCTGACATTGCTTTTCCCTGCTCCTGTTCCTCGGCATCAGCTTTCTTTTTCTAGCACACAGCCTCATTGTGTCTGAACTTGTTGCAGTATTCGCACCGAGGGCGTTCAGGACGTTTTGCTTTGGGGTTTTGCTCTTCAGGGCCCATTATCTGAAGGGGCTCCTTCTTGTCTTCAATATCTAGGGCCCGAGGCTTAGGCTTTGAATCCTCAATGGTTAAAACGTGAGGACGAGATACTGCTCCACGTGAAACTTTGGGCTTATGGAAATCAGCGACATCTATAAACGCCTCCTTGATGTTTTGAATGGTATGGAGATAACGTTTAACTGAGGTGATGTGCATCACTAGCGGAGGGTAAGAAGCCACTCCAGTCAAAACAGCGGCTACAGCATCATCCAAAGTCAACATCTTTGAAGCTAACAACGTCTGTGCTTCTATATAAAATCATTCTGCAAAGGCGACCACTGACTCTCCTTTTTGGATACTCATATGCATAAAGGCTTGCTTTTTCATACTTAAGGCCTGTTTCGAACTGAACGTGTTTATGAGGGCCTCATTAACCTCAGACCAGGTGCTAAGAGCATCCATATGTGGGACCATCACCTCCTGTGCCATGCAGCCCAAATAGGAAAGTACATGTTTGGCCTTCTGACGATCCGTTGCCCCTTCCATAGCCGCTTCATAGACGTATAAAAATGAAGCAATGTTGCCCTCACTGGGGATAAACTTGTCTTTGAACATCAGTTTGAATGAACTAAAATCACCCCCAGTAAGGGTATGAATAGCTGGAGCTTCTGCTTCCGAGATTTCAGAGCGGTAATTTAACTAATCAAAGGTCCACAAAAGGCGATTGAACTGGTCATGCATGGCTCTGAGCTGGGTTTCCATTTTAGAGAGGGCTTCTAGGGGCCCAGATTCACATAGTCTTAGTTGAGCTTCAATCCCTATTCTATTAGTTTCAAGATCTTCCACTCGTCTCTCCATTGCATTGACTTGAAAATGGAGTTGTGAAACCAGCGAGCTTAGGTTTAATTGAGCAGTTTCCACGGCTTCCACGCGGTTCTTCAGCTCTTCTTTTATTTGTTTACACCCTTCATCATCACGAGAGGGGGAGCTGGGGCCTTGTACTCCCTCCTTTATCTGTTCATACTTCTGCTTGACCTGCATTAATTGACTAAATACTTCCTTCAACAGCACAGGGCTTTCCAGCGAAGCTTTTACTACTTTTGCTTTGGTTTCACATTCAGTCAGGCGACGTGCCAAATATTTGGTATTTTCAAATGAAACTTTGAGAGCTAGCTCCTTTTCTAGCTGAACAACCTTGGCCGCAAGGGTGGTGATGGTGCTAGAGGGTTCAAGCAACAGATGGCGTTCAAGCTCATCAATATGTGAAAGAACCTGAATTAACTGTCGCTCCACCACAGCCACATGCTGTTCATATTCCTCTTGAGGGACGGAGTCAGGGGCTGAAAGGTCATGGTGCATTTGCTCATTGTGCTTTTCAAGTTCTTTAGCAAACTCCTCCAACAATGAGCGAGTGCTAACGGAGGAAGCGTTCAGTTAATCTTGGAATATCTTCATGGCTTCCTCAACATACTTTACAATCCCAGTATCCATAGTAGTAAGTCAATCATGGAGCTGTATGATGAAGTTACAGTTAGCTTCCACACCAGATCTAACTGCTACAAGATGTTTGGAGGTCAGTTGGTACAACTTATCATAGGCTAAATTCAGAGCTGCATGAATATCTAGGTGTCGATGTAACTCTTTGTGATGTCCAGCTAAGAGATGCATCATGTGTACCAAGGCAGGGTGAGCAAACTTGCGCACATAGGTGGTCAATTTTGTAAGCTGACCATAGGTTTCTGGGAGGACACTAGTCTCATAGAGAAACAAGTGGCGTTCCTCAACCAACGACGCTCGTTTGTGGGATGCAATGTCGCCAGGGTTAAGGATGCCATGAGTAAGGTCTCTCACAGCATCAGTGGCTTGCCAGGTGATGCGACGAGACTCAGGTATTAATATGCGCTCAAATTGTTCATCTCCAAACATCAAAGCAGTAGGTCTATCCATTCAATCATCATCTTCAGTCCCTTCCCCATTTTTCACCCAACGGGTGACACTCTCCATTTCTTTAATACTTATTGAAGTATTCAGGGTGAAGCCCCTGTAGTGAGCACCAGTTTGTGGGATCCGCTGACTGATGCCACAAATATTCTGTTTAAAGTGAGAAATTTACTTTTTAAATAAAAGTAATAAATAGCGCTTTGTTGAAGTTTTTTAAGTTTTTTATTGTTTTAGCAGGGCAAACCTAAAAGAAGGTCTTTTTCTAGATACTAGTATTTCTTATTTAAACTATCTTGAATTTTGAGACCATGGGTATTCGAGGCAAAAGTATATAAAGCTGAGCCATCTAAATTAGGAAATATAGGCTTTCAGCCTATCAGATCAAAGATAAATATTTTAAGGCAAAACTGACCTGTTTGGTAACGATTTGATGAATTGTATCCAATCACCATCAAGTAAAATCTTCTCACCTCAGCGGTGGTCAGACTCATGTGGTAATGATTGGTTAATTTGCACCCTATCATTGTCAAGTAAAATCTTCTCACCTCGGCGGTGGTCAGACTCTTGTGGTAATGATTGGTTAATTTGCACCTTATCATCATCGAGTAAAATCTTCTCACCTTGGCGGTGGTCAGACTCATGTGGTAATGATTGGTTAATTTGCACCCTATCATCATCAAGTAAAATCTTCTCACCTCAGTGGTGGTCAGACTCGTGTGGTAACAAACACCCCAAATTCAGCCAAGAAGTCAGAGTAATCCTATTATTAGTTATTACCTTATTAAGTCAATTTTTGTTATAAACCATATTTTTCTGATAGTTAGGATTCCACCAAGAATCCACAAGATCTTTTCACCATGGGTACTCATATCATTGATATCCACAATATTATTTGAAGATTGGGTAGGTGATGGGCCAATCATGGTAGCAGATTTGGGGGCACTCATACCTCCAACATTTTGTTCTTAAGTCAAGAAGGAGATTGTCTGATACCCCTTGGGTTGGGACCATCTAGTACTAAAAAAAAGGAGATTGTCCGACAATGGACTCCCATTAATGATACTGGTGAATTTGATTGGTCGTCTTTCTTAGGCCTCCATGCCTGACAACCTTATGAGCATCTTGAACAGTAGCTGCTCATTCTGACAGTTTTAGGAATAGTAATCATTTTCCATCAATCATTATGAAAACTTATCCATCCATGGTCTCAGCGTTTTCATTGCTTTCTGAAGTGCACCTTGGATTTCTCAGGGCTTTTTCCTGATATATCACCCCAACCATTCTCTGAAATAGCTCATCTGCTTTCTGGTATCCCACATGAGCCATTGATAACCTCAATAGGCCATCTGCATTCTGATGAGAAGCTCCAGCTCAGTGGACTATCTCATAATTATAAACCTGTAGCTTCAATGCCCATCAGGCCAGTTATCCTTCTGGATCTCTTAAATTGTGTAGCCAATGCAACGAGGAGTGGTCCATCACCACTTTAAAGTGCATTTAATGGATATACACCTGAAACTGTTTACATTAGTAAATTACTGTAAGGCATTCACACTCAGTAACAGTATTTTTTATCTCAGCTGCTGAAGAATGTCCAGCTCACATACGTTACCAGATTTTAATCCCCAAGTTCATCCACTTGACTCAGGATGGCGCCAATCACCATTAAATAAGCATTAGTCTGTATATATAAATTCTCAATAAAAATTCGGATTCTTAAGAATTGAAAATTTTATTAATTAACTGGCATAATTTATCAAAAAAAAAACTCTGGGCCTCTTCACTCCAAACAAATCACTTTTTTGGATCCTCCAGCAAATGAAATGGGGCTCAGTGATTCTTGCAAAATTTCATATGAATCTTCAATATATCTGACCATTCCAAGGAACATTTAAAAATGTCAGACACTTTTTGGTACAGCCATTCGCTTTATGGCTTCAATTTTATGAGCTTGCAGCTGCAGTCCACTAGAATTAATTATAAATCCCAGATATTTTAAGCTTTTTCTTGAAGAAGTGACACTTCCTTGGCTTGATCTTCAGGTTAGCCTTAGATAGTCGCTTGAAAACTTCCTCCAAGTAGTGTAAATGGTCAGTAAATGTTCTAATGAACACATTTATATCATCCAAGTACACAAGGACGCATGAAAACTTCAGGTCATTCAATATGGCGTCCATGACCCTCTGGAGCGTCGCAGGCACATTGCATAGAACTTGGGGCAATATCATCGGTTGATACAGCCCCTGCGCGGTAACAATTGCGCATTTTTCTTGGTCTTCCATTGGAAAATCGATTTGCCAATATAGAGATATTAGATCCATTGCAGAGAAATATTTTGCTTTTCTCAGTTGATCTGGTGTATCATCAATTTGTGGGTGGTGGATGAAAATCTTTCTTCTTTATCTTATTCAGCTTCTGTTAATTGATCGCCACCCAATTAGAGCTGCCCTTCTTTTTCACAATTAGGATAGGGCTCTACAGGGACTTGAAGTTGGAACTAAAAGCCCATGCTTCACTAGTTTACTGATTTCTTCTTTCACTAATGCTTTAGCTGCCTTTGACCATCAAATCAGTCTCATTATTATTAGCAAATTTCCCCAGCGTTGACTCTGTGGATTACATTACTTGCATATCCCAAATTGTTGTCGTCCTAGTTGAATACTTCCCAATACTTGTCAAATAATTTGAGCACCTCCTCCTACTGTCTATACATAAGATCAGCGAGTTGCTCTCAATCACCCAATAGATTGATACCTTCAAACACCCGCCAGTAATCCCATATCATTGAGGTCATAAAATTGTTAAATGTCTTAAATTCAGCCGTCAGGATTAGATAAACAACTGCAATGATCTGCTTCTTCTCAATCTTTATTAGTTTTTCACTCAAATTCACCAGAAGAACTCGAATATCTCCATGGCCTGGCATAATTATTCCAGGAGCCACCCAAGGCTCTACTCTGGACTTCTTCCAAAGGCTTCCAACCTCTCCATACAGCATCTAAGATGTCACCAATGTCATCCATGTTGACTATGATCTGCAATCCTGTCAGTAAGTTCCTCAAATTTTAATCCTCAACGGAATTCCCCAATTTTACAGGATTTCTGTTGGCATTTCTCGTCAATTTTAGCCAACTAATTGGTAACAAATTGGGACAATGTCATCATTATAGGTAAGATTGATAAAGTTGTTTCTCCTAGTCAGTGGAGATTCCACATCCTTTTGATAAACCAATGGTAACGTCTGACCCAATATGGTCAACGTATTTTATCAAAGTTACATTTAATTCTGTATTTTTTTAAAAACTCTATCATGATCAGAATATTATAATCTTAGTTGTCCAAAACTATTTTTGAAGCGGATACCACTAAGGATCTAAATTAAAGTGAAGAGTGCTATACACTCCACAGGAGATGATGGTATTTGGCCCAGCTGTCCCATATTATTTCTTGTGTTCTAGATTGGGCGAGATCCCTATCTTCTTCACCAGCTTGGTCAAGACAATATTGATAGGCGCTCCACTGTCAACTATTGCCTAAAACCATACTCAATTGACTAGTATATCTATATACGTACAATTAGAGTATTGTAAAACATATTTACTGAGTTTATAACGATATTATTTGCCAAATCGAGGGTGTGAATTATTTACGCTGATAGATTAGGAAAAGATTCCTTGATCGCGCTAAGGGGGATAGACAGGTTTGCCTCATCTATTTTGACCTCAGTCAATTCTTCCAGATTCTCCGCAGCTTGTTTCTTGTCATCCAGCTATCACGCATATGGCTGAGCAACTTCCTTAATTATTTTGGGGTCAATCCCATTTGCTCTAGATCTGGTTACTGCGTTCACATATAAATTGACCACTTGATATAGTTGATCCTGCGCATCATCATCAGTGAACATATCACTAATGTCAATTTTATCATGTAATATATCAGGGGTAATGGGTTTTTCCACAGCTCTAGACAGTTCCCCATCTAGGCTGCGGGCCCTTGTCCCAACTCCTTTTCAGGTTTGGACCTTTTTCTTGGACCACATTGATCTGTTCCTTAGGCTTCTAGCATTGAACAGCGAAGTGTCCTCTTCCTCCACACTGGTAAAAGAGTTTTTCTTTCTTATCAATTTTTCATAAACTCTTTGGGCTTATTTCCAGCACAATCCAATTATTGAATTCCTTAGCGCCCTTGGTTCCCTTTTTAGTATTCAAATTTTGTACTGGACTCAGTTTGAAACTTCTATTAGGGGCATTAAATGTAGCTCCTAATATTTTCAAATGATCCACTATCTGTGAAAAGGTAATCTCTGTAGCAAATACAGAAGACATTATTTGATATAAATTGCAATGGGGCCAAAGGGCCGCTTGCAGCGCAATCCGTGTATCAAAATCATTTAGTACTTTCATTCTGACAAAAATTTGCAATTCTTGGTAGAAACGATCAGCAAAACTCGCTAAGTCTTTCTTCTGCAATTGGATTCCCATGAATTCTCGCTTGCACTTAAACATGTGCGTGGGTCTTCCAAATTTTTCATTATAGCTGCCTTGGCCACTGAGTATGACCAGCTGTCCCCCTATAGATGGGGTAAAACTAGGTTCTGAAAATCAGCGTCCAAGCAATTCATCACCATCAAAGCCTTTTGACAAATGCCATACCCAAAAATTGGCATGTCAAAAAATTTATAAAAATGCAGGGGCTTTATCACAATAGAATGTAGATAATTTTGGCATTACTTTAAATTCCTCTGAAGTTTCTCTATCCACCACTCTTGGTTCAGAAACTCAACTAACTTGAGGAGTGATTTTGGGTGTCATCTCCAAAATGGCTGTGAATGCAGTCAGCATATTACATGGAATAGCCGACTTACCAACTGAAGTTCTCAGGGTCCTCTCTTTGGCGTCAGTCACCACATAGGGCTCAATTCACATTTATGAGTCTTTAACTCTTTGACTTTCTTAATCAGGTGCTCTATATCTGCGCTGAATGCCCATAATCAAACGTGATCTGCTTCACATCCCATTTTCAAGAATAAAACTTCAAAAACTAAGTCTTCTTCCTTTTTCTTTAATTACGTTACTTTTCCTAGTAAATCATTGCCAAAACTAGAAACATCTTTGACTTCTGCCGCAATCTTGGTAACTCTCTCCTCTAAGGCAGCAGATTATTGACGATCCACAGAATTCAAGGCGTTCTTGTTGATGTTTGCCAACTCCGTCAAGAGCTTTCTTAACTCATCCTTGTACAACATCTTGTCCTAGTGTATATTACTCAACCACAACCCTGTAGTGAGAACCAATTGTTAAAAATATAGTTTAATTATTGGCACCTGTAGTGAGTACAAATTGTTGAAGTCAAGTTTAACTATTGGCCCCTGTAGTGAGCATCAATTGTTAAAATCTATGGGCATTTCCGCTCATTTTTTACGAATATTAACCCCTAATTGATAACTTGCATAGGTTCAGTTTGTGCATCTCTTCGCGTTGTCTTATGGCTATAATATATGTTTGGTAATAGTATGAAGACTATTATCCATAGTTGAATAGTTCACTAGTTTCTGGTACAACGCTTGACTAGTATTCCTCCTCAAAATACTCTAGATGTCCTCAGTAGGGAATTATTTCCTTATCTGCCTAACTTGATTTACGCTCAGATCCTAGTTTATGGCATTTCCTCTGGTGACACAAAGTTGGCAGCAATTCCCATCTCAGTTCAGCTTCTCTTCTCAGGATCCTTGATCCTTACTCTATATCCTATTAAAGAGTGCCCAATTAAAGCACACAGCAGTAATTTTTTTAAAGATGAATAGAACTAATAATTATTTTTCTAAAGTCCGGCATTTTTCTCTATTAAGCCATAAAATCTGGTTTTTTATTAAATGAATTATCAGGGAATTTATAAAAAGAATTCAGTGCCTTATTTTGGTTAAAGCCTCAGCCTTGAAATGGCAGCTGTTTCACTAAATTATCCCTGTCATATCATCAGCGATGGTCTTCCACATTCTGGTTAGGATTCCTTCATTTGACATCCTTGAGACCTAAAATGGAAAGATTCAGAAAACGTGCCCCTGATGTAGATTACTCAATACCAGAGAACCAACCATACTTGGCGAGCAATCTGCTTAGGTAATGGGACTCTTTACCTATTATGACAGGTCGTGAACCAACTATATGATTCACTAGTTGCAGACAGCATCACTCGCCTCACAACTTGCTCCTTAATTTCTCAATCAGTCAGTGATGGAACCTGACCAATCCCAACTGGTACATTTGATATTTAATCATTATTTAACTATCAGATGCCCCATTTCGTTAGTAACTCAGCCTGATGAGATCTTAAAAATTCATCTGGATTGATCCCTGATGGATTCAAACCAAGCAAATTACCTAAAATTTCCCAAACATTCTTAACCCAAAATTGGGTCAACTGAAATCTAGTTCTTTTGCCGTAAGGAATTAACCCTAGAGACCCATGGTAATCTAGATGGCTGGAATGTGGGCAAAAATCCCAACGACTCTGCATGACAATATGAGAGAAGAATCTTTGAACCTCAACCCAAGTTCTACCAGACATAATAGGTAAGAAATCCCTATCATTTCAGAAGAATTCAATATTAGGGAAAAACCAGCTTGGCGTTGGACATATTCATTATCTTGGCTATCAGCTCAACTAAAATAGTAGTCGTTATACTAATTGCCCGTTATAATCTATTACTATCAACAAGTCGAACAACGCATATACAAGGAATTTGTGCAGGTGAAAAAGGGAGCCAAAGCGAGTATTACTCAGAATGAGGACAGAACCCAAGTTTTTTGCAATTGATGCTCATTAAAAAAGGAGATTGAGTCACTTGCTCCCATATTTAACACAAGCTCTAATTATATGGGGCCCTCTCAAGCTCCCAGATCTTTGATTGATGCTTTATTAGACAAGATGGATAAATTCTTTGCATCCGCTAAGCTCATTAACGGCTGCAACTTGCAACTTGAACAAACCTGCTGAGTCTTCAAGCCTGCATAAAATGACTGTAAATCCAGCTCCTCCTCCAATGCACTGAATCTAAGCTCTGAAGGAGCAAGTTGATTAAACGTCTACGTTACATCTAAAACCAGCCATTGGGACGAAGTTCAGATAAAACTAGAAGGATTGGGATGGACAATGGATTATAATGATCCTTATGTTCATTCAGAAACAAAATTAATGAGCCTGCTCCAGTCCATGCCTTAATACTCTTTCTGCTTCTATTGTGACTAACTTTAAGCCTAGTAATAAGTAGAGATTTACTATAGGACAATAAAGCTTCGCCACCTTTCTGTATGCTTATGAGAGTTCTATGGAGGAGGCCATTGATCGTCAGAAGGAGATGTACATCCACTCCTGTCTAAATAAGCAGCCTGTGAAATGTATAAATTTCCATTTAAAGGAATGTCACACTTGGGAACAAGTCTATACTGCCCTAATCCAAGAATGTTGGAAGCAACTAGAGCTTAAACAATAAAAAGCAAGCGTTGGTGACATTTGTTTGAACAAAGAAGAGAGTCCCACATAGTTTGCAAGCCATTTTTATGCCCAAGCCCACCTTCAATACCGCTTAACATATTACATTTGACGAAGCCAAAACCACTGTTATCTATGTACTAAAATCTTATAATAAAGTCCAGCTACATATTTTATGTTAAGAAAGAGTAACTTCATTTGCATCCAAGAAACTAAGGAAGCTCTTAAAGAAATTCATGCATCTACCTTGAGTTCCCAAACCTCTATTAATACCTCTCCCAGCTTCCCTTGAGTTTATGTTGTTTCAAACCAAAAAAAAAAATTTCAAACCATAGTTCACCTACTGTAATGGAATCCATCATAACGCCAATAATTGTTGGAAGAGACTTTCAGAGAAGGCGGGAAAAGGACTATAGCATAAAGGACAAGGCGCTTCATGCTGACATCCCTGTACCACCTCAAGAACATTTAGTGACCTCTATTTATTCTAACGTTATTGTGTCAGGGGGTGATGAATTAGTACACGTTGGTAAATAAAGAACCTAAGTCTGCTTAAACTTCTTTTTAATGAATCTCTAATGTTTCTTACTCTGCCCCTCTATTTGGGTGTAAAGTCACATTAGTTGCTTCTCATTTTCACAAGTTTCCAGTCCAAACCATTGTTAACTTTGGTCCAACTTTGAATGTCATTTCATCTAAGATAATGAAACTTATCAAGGTAGTTCCGGACTTGCCACACTACATGGCATATGGCACAGCTAGGCCACAATACATTTGGTTGTTTGGGGACTATTCCTCACTACTCATTTGTTTTGGAATTTGTCATCAAATATCTCGGCTGCTGCATCAGATAAACCTGAGTCACCTCCTCCTCTTTGAAACACAGTCTCTTCATGTCTATTCCACTGTCATGTACACTAATAGAGGATTTTTGTTACCTTAGGAAATAGGGTTCCATTGGGGTTTTGAGAATTGTATGATGCCAAGTTGGAGGTCATAGATTAGCCTTTCTGTTAAAAAAAATAAGCCAAATTAATATAATTGTTCATCATGTGAGGGGCCCAAGAGTACGGTTACTACCTTCTGCAGTAGATTTCCAATAGGACTTGTCTATCCATATGGAAAAGCCGAGTACTATAACACCAAAGTTCTAAACCATTGTCAATACCAGGATATACATCAATATTCTCTCAGGGCAATTACTAGAAATATGAGGTGTGGTTAATTTATTAGTTAAGGAAATCCTGACCTGCTCAGAAATTAAAGACCCCGATTATTCTAGATCCATATTAGTGCTGCTGGACAGCCTAACTGACAAACCTAGGACAGTGGGGCTCAATATTCCAGCTGCTTATAGTCATCTACTTCCTGTAGAAGCAATTGAAAACATACAAAATTTGAAAGTTTAATAGGTTCCTGGCTATAATCACCCCCACGAGTTGCTCTAATCAATACCTCTATTGGGAGAGAGCTCACCAGCAAGCAAGGGAGACGAGTTGAGAAATTACTAAGAGAATACTATGACATTTTAAACTTCACCCATGATTTCAAAAAAAATGTTGTTATAATTCATGTTGAGATCGTGGACGATCAGTCCATCTGATCCCAACCCTACCAAAAGAGTAAGTAAAAGAATCTCAGGTGGCTGTTGAGCTTTAGCTACTCAAAACTGGGTTACTGGTGCCTTCCCATAACCCTTGGACCTCCCCTCCTTATTAGTTCAGAAGAAGGATAGTAGTCATTGCATTGTTATGGACTATAAAAAGCATAGCTCCATCACCAAGAAGTACAGTTACCCTCTATCCAATATCAAAATTATCTCCATCTGCTTGCTGTTTCCCAATATTTTTCCACTATGGATCTTGCTAATGGATACTGACAAGTAGAGCTAGCAACTGAAGGTCAATGAAAATGCGCGCTTATAGCCAAAAAGGTTATTCAAGCCAACATGGATGCCCTAGAGCCTTTAAAACTTGCCTTCCACCTTCTAACGCGCCCTGGACAGGATCCTATTGGATCTGAAGCTATCTTATGTCATGGTATACCTTGATTTTATTAATGTGTTCTCAAAAACTTTTAATGGCCACATGGAACAACTTTGGAAGTCTTGAATTATCTTAGAGAGGCCTTCATAAAACTCAAGCCTTCGAAAGCTTTCTCTTCCAATCTGAAATTTAATTCTCCAGACATAAGGTCTCAAAACATGGATTTCAGCTCATCCCAGATAAAGTTACTGCAATTAAGAAGATATCATACCCCAGAGCCTCAGGGATATTCAATAGTTCCTGGGCATGGTGGTCTAGTATCATCAGTTATCCTCAGGTCACCAATCTAGTCAAGCCTCTAGTCTATCTTAGAAAGATAATATGCATTTTGAGTGGCGGCCTTAACAAGTACAGGCTTTTAATACGCTGAGGGTTGCCCTTTGTACATAACCCAATTTAAGATCCTCTATGTTTTGACTGGCCACTCTTGCTATTGACTGATGCTAGTGAAGTCAAGGTTGTGCTATCCTAGATCAACATTATGAAGACCAAGTCAACCACCCAGTGGCATATTCTAGCAATATGCTAAGTAAGGATGAACATAAACTATATTGTTACTTAGTGTAAGTGCCTGGGTGTATTATTGTCAAGCAAGCATTTCAGGCTTACTTATATGTCAACATTATACCACTATAAATGACCATGACTCACTCCAATGGTTACAGAAGATGAAGGAAACAGATGGCCAATTAGCAAGGTGGGCACTAAGACTACAAAACTACAATTTTAACAATGTCCATTGCGCAGGAGCAGTCCATCAAAAAGCCAATGGTCTTTTGAGGATGCCAGTGCTAGCCACCTTAAATTCTAAAGAGGACCGACTATATATGATCTAGTTGGCCGGCCTAAATATGAAATTTGGAAATTACAAAATCAAAACTGAGCTACCAAAAATGACTCAGGATACTCTATTTAAAGTTAGAAAGCTGTATAAGAGACTTTGCAAGATTTGATTCCCTTATATACCCTTCTTCCAGAACCAAGTCATCCTTAAAGGACATGCAACTTTGTGACATGGAGCGGTGAAAAATACTTATGAATGGTTAAAGATTCGCTGCTATTGGAAACAGATGTTTAAAACCATCCAAGAAGTTCTAGATGCATACTTAATTTGATGTACTGAGATTGAGCTACTAGGTCAGTATTAACATTCAGTTGCAGCTCATTCAAGTCCATTCAATGTTGTCATTTCCCCACCGGTTTAAATGGAACAAGTATGTCATATTAATTAAATACCAATCGACCAAGTGATTCAAAGCAGCTTCTGTTCCAGCCATCACCTCAAAGGCTATGTCCCTATTTCTTATCCATTCTTTTTTTACTAAGCACAGATGCCAGCATACTCTATTTTTGAACAATGTACTATACTTTACCTCACAGGTAGTCCAGCAATAACTTGCTTTTTGGGCCTAACTCAAGTCTCACCGCCCCATATAATCCTAAATCATTGGGACTAAGAATGTGTTAGCAGGGAACTTGTTTCTATCTTGTGGAAGATGGTCAACTCTAACCCTATGAACTAATACACTATCTGCCCAGCGTTTTTTTAGCTTATAAATAATTTACTATTGCATAATCAGGATGACCCCTTTTGAAGCTCTACATGAGCGTACCCCTCAACTTCCAGGTAGCGTGCAACTCCTACTGGATTCCTCAGTCTTTGAAAATTTAATATAAAAATGAGGGCCTTAGTTCCTTAACTGATGAGAATATCTGGTTTTAAGCCCTTGATATTCAGGGGAATCATTACCACTACACCAATGAAGACATACCGCTTTTTTATAAGCTAAACTTCTCTGCTGAAATTTTAATTAAGCGACCTAGTCCTTTTCTATCATTTTTGACCTGGGGATGACATAAAAATCTAGCGATCTTTGGTCAAGGACCCTGCTGTGTCATATATAATGTGAAGTCTGATTACTATTTGCTGACGTTTCTCAAAGAACAGTGGTCAACCGAGTCTATGGCCAGTTCATTTGGCCCTATGTTCCCCTCCAACAGAATATTGAGGGGAGCTGTTAGGATTCGAGATAATAATTGGGTCAATATTCAGCTATCAAAGTAAGCCCCAACAATTCAAATCTTAAGCCCTATAATTGAATCCTGTCACCAAAGGCGCTGGTGGAAAATATGATAAGAAGCATCATGCACACGGAAATCAATGGAGATGCCTTCTAGAATTGCGCCTCCACTCACCAAAAACAAAAGGCGTGACTTCCAACAATTTGTTCAAGAAGACAATGTGACAAAGAGTAATGAAGGCGTCATCTAGGAATTTGATCAGGAAGGATCTGGAAGATCATGATAATATAGGACCATATAGATCCTCTTGATATCATGTCACAACTCGGCCTACAAATGTTTAAATACTTCTAAATTTAAGTTTTTAAATTTTATCAGAGGTATGACGACAAAGGGATGGACAGTACCAATACTCAAAGAGCAAACAACAAAACTGAAACAAAACGGAATAATTGGAACAAAATCAGACCTCCAATTAGGCAGGGAGCGGAGGACGCTAACCCACCATGGCAGAGGGAGGAAGGGATGGGTGGCTCATTCGCATGTGCATCAACCACAGCAGGTGTAGCAGTGTTATAGAAGAGGATTGAGGCTGAGAGCAAGGGCGTTGGGGCGTCAGCATGGTGGGGATCAAAAAGTAGGACAAAAGGATTGATATACTCAATATCAGCCTCAATGATAGCTTTAATTTATTCTTCCACATGATGTTCATCCTGAAGGCGGGCATTAGGAATTAGGGTAAAACAAGCAATATTCTTTCTTGTGATCACAGTGATTGGGGAAAATATCGCTAGTTCAGCAAAATGTGGTATAGTTGTTGGCAGCATTGACCAATTTGTTGATTTCATCCCGCGAATTTCAGGGAAATCAGGGGGAAGGTAACTACAGTTAGGCCATTGTGGAATTCTTCAACAGACTTTGTAACTGTGAAACGGAGTTGGTGACGATGGAGGGAGGCCACCGCAGCTAAGGCAAGATGATGGTCACTTTGGAAGGGGATAGAAATGAGTTTAGGACATAAAATTTGGGTGGAATAGGTTTTTCAAAATCTGAGGTAAGATATAATACCCAGTCATACCCATCTAGGGCTTCCTCACCTGCTTCATCAATTGCTTTTCTGATGATCTCACCTGATTAATCAACCTCATCCAATAGGGCCCAAGGATTATGGTTCACGAGAATAGTGGAAGCAGGAATAAAATGGGTGGTAGTAGGCGAATGGGGAGCTGCTTTGGGGCAAACAGTGGTTCAAGCCTATTTCTAGTTGGTTGCAGTGAATTCAGGTGAATGAGCGTGGCTGTAGATTTTGGTGGGTGAAGATTTAACACTATGGCACAGCTAGTGAGAGTGTTGGGTGGGAGGGGGCAACAAAACACATCATTTGGACGTTGCTGACAAGGGTTTAGAAACAGCACTAGATGAAGAGGCATGGGGCAGGACTTTAAGAATGGCCAAACCCAAAACAGAAGAGACAAAACTGTCAACCATTATTGACATGAGCCTAAAAGAAATGCTCTAGTGCTGCAATGCAAGCATGTGGGGGGATTTTCTGGGCAATGGCGGAGTGGTGTGGTGTGGGGTGATGGTGGCAGTGGCGTAAGGGCATCAAGGCGCTCTTCACCAGAAGGAAAGGCTAAGATGAATTTGGATAGAGAGCCATAAGCCAAAAGCCAAAAGCCCTGACATCAACTGTTCATACAGAATTTTGGGTGGGAGGTGTGAAAAAGGTTTTGCAAATGACACCACCAGTGTAGTTTCATAAGGGAGGTGAGTATAAGTAGTAAGAATGGGGGTATTTTTTGTAGATTAGGGGAGTCAAAGCCGCCGCTGCAGCGTCGTCCTCTGTCTAGAAGCCTATTTAAAAATAGCCCTTTAATATCAAATACTTTTAATTCAATAAAGTAGTCTATTTGCCCCATATTTTTATCTTCTTGACCACTCATCTAGGTTTACAGCTTTGAGTCCCATTTTTACCTATTTTTACAGTCTAGAGGACATGATTAGCTTATAAAGCTGGCCAAATCTGGTAATACACTCAGGTGATTGCCAGCTTCTTGTGAATTTGCCGCTAAAAAGATGAATCTGATATTTAGTAGCTGCATTTTAATCTGTGGTGACTGATTTATAATTGAATAAATTAATTGCAAGATTTCTATTCATTAAAAAAACTGAAAACTAAGTTTCACGCCTAAGTTATTAGAAAATAAACGAGGTGGTTTGACCTTGGGACAAATATACACTCTGAGTTATTTTTAAGCCTGTGTTGGTTTTGAACTTAAGTCAATTGAAACTCAACCCAGAGTAAAGCAGGAACCACCCTACTATGTGACCACTCCTCACGCCTAAGTTATTAAGCTCAGATAATTATTAAATAGTCAATCAATTGATGTCAAAAATTTTGTAATTTTAAAAAAATGGGATTCATGGCCTTTTAATCTCACTTAATATATGACTTAATGAACCATTAATGGGGGCCTTTTATGTGAATTCAAAATTAGAATCTAAAGTCAATTGTGTTTCAGTAAGATTAATTTCTAATTAGTGGTATTAATTGCATGAGCACCACGCTACTATAGTTCAGAGGATTGGAAGTTTAGCCAAATTTGAGATGCATAATAAGAGGTGCAGATGGTGATCAAATTCCTTATCTAGAAAGGATTCTTTAAAACATGTGGAGCTTGGTGTGCAGCAGAAATCCTCATATGTGGAGTGATTAAGAAAAACTCTCCTATGAGTCCTAGTTAAGTGGTGGTTTGAGGAGAGAGAATATGTGTGAAGATGCAATGACATCAGATTTATCATAGATAAGTATTAAAGTTGGCAGAATACGGACAATTTGATAGTAGTTAATTTTAATGAAAGCTCAATATTTTTCATACTTTTATTGTATCACGCCTAAGAACATTTACTATATTGATCTGTGGAGATCATAGGGCAGAAAGCCATAGCAAATGTAGTTATAAAAATACAGCCTCTAGTCTAAATATTAAGAAGTTTATCTTAAAGAAGTGTCATCTGTTGGTCTATTGTCTTCATACAATAAGCAGTTGAAGCTACAATTTTACCTAAGGAAAGAAGAACCAGCTTTTTGATGAAGCAAAATATTGAACAGTGGCGCTCATGACTGGCATGGAAGTTGGTGACTTTACCAAGCAATGGACAATCCTAACACTAAGAAAAATTTCAGAACTATTAAAGCACCTACTAGGAACACTGAGATGACTGTGTCCCAGATTAATTGGAATAATGCACCTATAATTATCTACCTGAATGAATCATTTTCTATGAAGAACTGGAATGGGTAGACAAGCAACTTTTAGAGGCTCTTAATTGGGACAAGGGTCAGCAGACAGCCAAAGTAGTCCTTTTTATCATTAATAAAAACAAGGTTTTCCATAGGCAAAATTTATGGCTCACCAATAATTAAGCGTAGCTTAAATCAGGAACCGTCCAATTGGAGATGAGAACATCGCTCATTATTTTCATACATCCAAACACCAGAAAATCACAGATGACTATTGGACGCCATCATTCAGCCAATATGAGCTAGTCACTTTCTCAAGGAACTCAAGACAGGTGGGCCAATAACTGAACTGCTGGCTAGAAACCACCTTTGGAAAAGTCCAAACTAGTTTAATAAAAACCATCACTTAGCCATATGGTCCAATAATTATGTATCAGAATTAGCGCAAGGTGTGGATTAAAGATTGCGCAATTTGTTTGACACCTTACCTGTTAAAGGATTTAAATGAAATGTTTCAACAGTGTAGCTAAGATTTCAATGAAGTCTTTAGAATATATGAGACATTGCCACAAAGGCCAAAAGAAGAGTTAAATAATAAAAGCTCGAATTTTATGAAATATACCAAAGACTAAGTGATTAACTTATGAGATTCAGGATATTTCTACCCAGTAAATTAATTAATGGCGTTCTAAGTTTGAAAGCAACGAACTGAAAAAAGAGTTTTCAAGACTCAGCAGAAACATTGAGTAATCAAATATATGATCTTAATGAAGATGGCAATTCCAAAAATGAGTTAAACAACTTTCTATATGGAACAGTAAACAATCTGAGAAGTGATTCAAAGAAAAGTATCTCGCAACCTATATTACCTAACTGCAAACTTCTATCAAAAAGAAATCATAAAATTAAAGCTGAAGGTTTAAAGCTACTCAGACTGGGAGAAAAATTTCATTCAACAGATTATAGATGAGGACGTTGGTCAATGACATTGCGCTCCAAACAAAACTAATAGCAGCAATACCTCCAAATATTATGAGGATGAAGCTTCAGAAGCCAATACCTAAGTCAATTCAGGACCACATCAGCCAATGACAAGTAATATGGTTTCCTCAGCCAATCCAAGCTCTTCGAACCAGAGCTTTGTATCTCAGTGTTTTGAGACGTCAGAAATGAGTCAGTTAATTT
This sequence comes from Massospora cicadina, assembly GCA_022478985.1. NCBI lineage: Eukaryota > Fungi > Entomophthoromycota > Entomophthoromycetes > Entomophthorales > Entomophthoraceae > Massospora > Massospora cicadina. The sequence goes on from JAKSZP010000234.1 coordinate 76,571, forward strand.
AACCGCAAGCAACCTAAAAGTGAGAATGACAATTATAAGCCTTACATATGCCCATTTTTTTAGCACTAGGTAGTCCCAACCTAAAGGGGGGATACACCAATCTTTTACATCTGCCTATTGACAAATATGAAAGCATGACCAATTTTGTTAACAGATAAAAAATAGCCATGTACAGGGCTAGTGACTGCATTAAGTTTCTAACATCATTAACTGTTTGAATTAATAAAGATTTGAGTTGATCATGTCACATTTGGACAACAACCCTACCAACACTGAGGCCAAAGAAGCTATTCTTCGAGAGTTTGGATTCCCTGAAAAATGGCAACTTGGAAATATGGATCAAGAATATCATCTTAAGAAGTACAATAAAATTTTCTATTTTTCAAATCAGTTTATTGAGAAGCCCAGGTTTTTCTAGGCGATAAAGCAAAAGCAATTCTGATGCTAAAACTTCATTTTCAACGTGAAGTGCAACATTATCAAAAACTTAATGAATACCTTATTGTCAGCATTTGTTTAAATCCTCACAACGTTCAATTTAGTTGACTATTTATACCAATTCTCTCAAACTTTTTGCCCTCAAACACTTGCGTCAACCAGAAACCATGTGCAATTTTGGATACTTAATTGACAACAACAAAATTTTTTTTGAACTTTTCTTTTCGCTCAATCTCACTTTGAGAAAATTTTATAAAAAAAGAGTTTTTTTACCATTGCCATCTGGTCATGCCCATTTTCTAAATATGGCCTTGGATCTGACGCCTGCTGCTTTAATGTGGTGTAGAGGTGCTCCACCACCTAGCGTTTTCTGCCCTTCAGGAAAAAACGTTTGCATGGGGTCAAGAAGCCCAATATATTCTTCCCACCGTTTTGTACCCCCACAGGACTTAGCACTCCACCTGGAGCGCATCCACTCTTCTTTCTCCCACCTTCTCGCCCTCCCTCATTCCACTATCCAATTTTGCCTATGAGTCAACTATGGACATTTATTCCCATATGCCAACGAGGAAATAATTGAGTTGGCCACCACTGCATTTGTGCCAGCTGACTTTATCAATTCCCACCCGTTCAAGGGCTATTTTGACATAGGCTTCCCAACGGAGGAGGATGCTGCAGCAGCGGCTTTAACTCCCCTTATTTCTAAAAATACTCCAGTATATACTACCTAATTTCGCCTCCCTTTAGACACCACAATGATGGCGTCCTTTGCGTTCCTCCCTTACTACCTCCCACCCCAGATTTTATATGATCAGCTGATGGCAGGGCTTCTGGCTTATGTGACGCAGCCAAGCCTTGTTTCACCGTTTCTTCTGGTGCAGGGCGCCTTGCTGCACCTTGCGCCACTGCAACCATTATCCCATGCCACCCTTCCATAGACCAACAAATACCACCATGCTGGTATTGCAGCAGCACTGAGCGTTTCTTTTGGCTCAGGTGGATAATGGTCGCCAAATTTGTCCTCTCTGTTTTGGACATGACCATTCAAAAAATTTCTGCCCCCAAGCCACTTCCTCTGGTGTGGCTTCTGAGCCATAATCAGAAGATTCTGAATGGGGTTTTTTGCTGCCCCCTCAAACTCAATGTTATTGTTTGATGGGCCATATTGGGAAATTTGCCCCCACTAAATCACCCGCCCACTTTGACCCACCCAATTTATCCCATGCCAATTAGAGTCAAGCCTGAACTACAATTTGCACCCAAGCAGCCCATTCAACTCCTACCCTCCCAAATTCTCCATCCACTATTCTTGTGAACCAAAATCCATGGGACCTATTGGCTAAGATTGATGAATCAGATAACATTATCCTAAATGAGAAATTTGGTGAATCTCTCGGCCAACTCAATTATGGTTGGGCCAATTTTACAATTCTGATTTTGACAAAATCCCATTCTCCAAGTGATTCGCTCCTAATCCTAATGCGATCTTCTACCAAAGTGACTACCAGCTCGCCTTAGAAGTGGTGGCCTCACCCCAATGCACAAACTTATGCAAAGCAGTGGCCCAGTCAGTTTCTCAATACCATAAAGGGCTGTCCAAACTTGACTTCCCTCCTGATTTCCCCAATGCAGCAAGAGGTGAAATCTAACAATTGTTTAATGATGCTGCAGATATGGTCATGCATGTGGCAAAACTAGCATATTTTGACCCATTTGCTAAAATCAACTGGCAAAATATAACCAATTTTTCCCAATTTCCCAAAGCCCGCATTCAAGCTAACATCACATAGCAGAATTTGGTGAAGCTATTTTACAAGCTGAGCTTGAAGAAGAGAACCAATTTACCACTGCCATCCACCCCCACCATGCTGATGCCTCAATGCCCTGGTTCTCCACTTTTAAAACGTTTCTACAACTATGATGATTCTGTCATACAAAATATGTCTGTAGAAGAGCTTCCTGACCCCCCTCACCCTCTGCCATGGTGGGTTAGCATTATTTCGCTCCCCGCCTGGTTTAAGGTTATGTTTTAGTTTTTATTGTTCTGTTCATTCATTTGTTCAGTTCTTTATCTCATTGAGTATTGGTAGTGACTGTCCCCTGGTCGGCGTAACTCAATAAATTTTGGATTTTAAAAATGATTTCAGCAATAGTTATCCAAAGAGCGAGCAGACAAATTTTAAAAACGCAAAAGCAACGTATCCAAATGGTGAAACTGTTTGCTGTAATGCAATTAAAAAGGACGCTTTGCCTCAAATTGCCACCTTTGATGTATCAATATAGTACCTCCTACTATTCTCAGAAGGAGGTAAAAGTAAATGCACAGTAGAAGTGTTAAGCTCTACTATGCAAGAACTACAAATCCAATCTGACTAAAATGAACACGCTGACAATGTGGCCTCAATTATCAAGGCTATGCTATCAAGACTGACCCTAGTCAGTCACATCATATTATCCCCGAAAAAGATGTGCATGCGATGACGTGATCACAGAAAAGGGCAGATTAGTATGAGTAATTTAGAAAGTCGTAAAGCTGTATGTACAACTTTTTTGAGAACATGATGGCTGAGGTGTTAAGTCAGACAACAGATATCCTGAGTCTGAAGGTACTAGGCATAGAAATGCCTATAAACATTTGTCACCAAAAGTTTTAGCATTAAAACACTCTGAAACACACTCTCAATCCCTTAAAATCTACTAATATCCACTTAGTATACTCTACTGATTCTTATTACTCAAGAAGCAATTTAGTTGATTTTTGGTTAACAACATCAAGAAAAATAGCCTTCATCTAATAGAGAAGCGCCTGTGACATATTTTTGACTATTTAAATCAATGTGATGAAATTTTCTCTATAATGATCATCACCAATAATATGGGACAGTGAGCCCAACAGTACAAAAAGTGAAGGAGCCTACAGCACCTTGCCGCTGCAGTTTGGTGCTCATGCAGTGGCAGCACATGCAATTGTGCTCACAAATACTAACTATGACATATTAATCAGAATAAGCTTTTTAAAACCTATGTCATCTCTTGAAACTTTAAAAAACATAAAATATTGTGACAGATACTTACAATATTCTAAAGTCACTATGATACTAAGACCACAAGCCGCTGTCTAATCTTATTAATATATTCTATAGTGATGGAATAGTGAAAATGGATATACACAAAGGAGAAATCTGAGCTTTTCATTACCCAGCACCATTATAAAATAAGGGATACTTTTGATAGTGAACAAAGATGCAAAAATAGCGTTAGGCCACCAACTGGTTATAAGTACAGGCACTTCAATGGATATCCCAGAAAGATTTTGTGGGGAGGTTATGCCACCCTGGAATTGTTCTTTAATGGGACCCATTATAGCGCTTGGAATACTCATAAGAGGGAATGACGAAAGTTATGACTTGTTTGAAAATTTTAATGTATCATACTATGAAGAGAAAAATTGAGTTGTTGCTCTTATACATCTTAAACCCAATGATGAGTTGAAGTCCACAAAAATTTGGTGAACTAAAAAGAGGTCGACTACCAACGAGGGAACTGGGGCACATGCAGTCATTCTATAAGAGTTGCTTACTTGATTATCTGAACAGAAAAAGGATGGAGCATCTAACATATTTGACCAATACTATGATATCATTTCTAAAGATGGCTTCAATATGGTTATGCAAAAGGAGTAAAAAAACTATATGGATACTGAGGACCATAGAATCATCAGAATGAGGCTGATTAGACGTTCCTGAGTGGTGATAAAGTAGTCAGAGAAGATCTCACCAAACTTTTAGAGTGGAATTATCATATTATCAAAAAGCCCCTGGGCCAGCTCTACCTTGATTGTAAAAAAGAAGGATGGTAGTAATTAATTTGTATTTGATTACCGCAAACTCAATGCCATTATAAAAAAGATTTTGTATACTTAAGCAAGTATCAATGGCTTTCTAGACCATTTAAGGGGTGCAAAGTATTTTAATACGATAATATTTATCTCTATATACTGTCAAATCAATTTTCCTAAGGTGGGGCAATGGAGTGCACACTTATCACAGCGCAAGGTTTATTTCAACCAACTCATGCCACTTGGACTGTGTAATGCTCTGGCAGCTTTTCAGAGTTTAATAGACATGACTTTGGAAGATCTCAGACTATCCTGTGTACTAATGACCTTAAATGATTTCAAACTCTTACAACAGATATTCTTTAAACACCTGGAACACCTTGAACAAGTCTTTGACCAACTAGTGAAGGGCATTAGAAAATAAAGCCACAAAGATGTCACTTTAAAAAGAGAAGGTGATGTATTAAGTTTGTCATCAAACCTCATGGCTTGTGGCCTCAGCCTCTGAAGGGTGATGTAATAAATAAATTGCAAGCCCTGGGAAGCATGTAGAATGTTCATTTATTCTTTTTTATGCGGGCTATCATTAAAAATTTTTTAACGGATTTATAAGATTTCTGAGATCTTAATCCATCTGCTATAAAAATGAGTTTACTTTTGTTAGGCAGTTGAATGCCAACAGGCCTTCATATTATTATAAAATAAATTAAGTGCGGTGCCTTTTCTACAATATCCAGAGTTTATGAAAACATTTGTCATACAAACCAATTCCTCACTGACCGCAATTAATGATGATTTATTTCAGATCAAGGTATGATGGGGAAGAACACCCGTCATTTGTAGTATCAGATCAATGAATAAGCATAAGCATAAGCATAAATACATTTGGATAATTCAAATGTTAGGCAGTAATTTGCATTTGGAAATAACTCCAAGTGTATATAAAAGCCCCGCGTTTCAAACATCACAGATCACAGTTCGCTGAGCTGGCTTCCTAATTTAAAGGAGCCAGAGGGTCATTTAACTGACTGGGATTTAAGATTTCGGCTGTAGGAATTACAAGGTTATTCACAGAGCAGGAGACGCTCATCAAGATGAAGATAACTTTTTGCAATTATTGATTCTGGCCATCCTGAGCAGGCTAGCTGATGAGCTCTACAAAAAACTAATAATTTATAAATATTAGGACAAGCTGGCTGAGGGTAAAGTGTCTATAAGAATTCATTAGAGGATGTCAAATATTGGGATGAAGTCTTATACAAACTTAATCCTGATGGACATCAGTAATTTTTCTAAAGTTTTCTTAATGAATGAACATTATCTTTCAAGCCCACAAGGGTGTGGGACACAGCGAATTATTTAAGACGCTAGAATTAATTAATGATTTTACTGGGATATAAGCAATTTCTATTTAAAAGTGTATTCAAAAACCATTTGTACAAGTTATAAAGCCCACGAGGCCTAGTGTTTAATATATATTAGTCCAACTGGACTAGTCCTGGCATACAGGATTGTTTTATGTAGTTGGACCATTACCAGTGAGTAGCCTTAGGAAAAATATTAACATTGACATTGATCACCAGACTAATGGGTGGAGGCAAAAGCAATTTTTAATGTAGGGGTTTTGACAACATCTAAATTCATAATGAATAATGTTGTTTATAAGCACAGATCCACCAGAAGATCCTGAAGGATAATGGAATGAACTTTACCAAACAGATGGTACAGCGTCTATATACAATGATATCCTTGAAAGGAGTACTATATACATTAAATAACCCTGAGACGAATGGAATGGCAAAATGAGTAAATGGTATACTTGTTATCATATTTCACAGAAACGCAGCTTCTGCGCCATTGTAGTAGGCTACTTTAATTAGTGTTACGGTGCTTGTGTATATATTAAACATCATAGTAGTGTAGGGTATTATCCATTTTGGTTGTTGTATGGTAGGCAGACAGCTCTACCAACCTTGTTGTATTTGCTACTAATTAAACAGAGGCGGTCAGCTATACAATTTATGTCAAAAAACTGCTGAAGAAACTTATTTTTATTACAGTCCAAGGCTTACCAGACTATAATTTATTGAAAACAATTAGAAAAACTATGATAATTATAATTTGAGCCTCCATATTAAGGTTTAAAGAAGGAGACTTGGTAGTATAATGTGATAATTATAACATGGGCCATGTGCATAAGTTGCTTCACTTTGGAAGGGTCCAATTATAATATTAGAGAAATATTCTAATAATCTGTACACTATCAGGGATCAAGGTGGTTGGGTTGTAAATTGAATTCATGCTAAGTTTCTTAGTACATATCACATTTATAAAAAAAATAAATAATAAAAATTTAATATAAGAATAAGAATTTAAAAAATAAAGATAAAAAAAAGGAAAACACAACAATAACAAACAATGAAAAATTGATTAACACACAATCAAACAGATAAAAAGGAACTTTTTTCTCGTTAAAATCACTCACTACCACCAATTTGATTCAAGACTGGTAAGTTTGATAATATAAACAAGGAGATGAGTGCGCACACAATGCCTGGTAAGGGTTGGGCAAGCGTGGTCAAGGGCACAGGGTCAGTTTTTACACCGTCCAAAGTTAGAAAACTCTCTAACAACACCAGTGGCCAAGACAAAAATAAGATAACAGTGGTGAGTATCTCACCGGAGATTTTAGCATAGCAAGTGAAGTGCTACCAGTACATCATTGCTCTGCACTCTCATCCCCTGAGTCAGTGGAGCATGGGATTAGAGTTTATTTGGATATATATTTAATGGCACTTTGAAAGAAGTTCTGTGGTGATGTGCATAAACATTTCCCAGCCATTGTGTATGTTGCATTGCATTCAATAACATGTAGTTGTTGGACCTAGAGTTTGAAACTGCGCAAGCAGTGGGCACCGCTGCACAGATGCACATGATGGTTGATCTCCCAGATGGTCAATGGGTGGTCAAAACAAATCGCACACGTTGGACCAAATCTAACAAGACTTTTGTCACTTTTGACTCTCTCCCAACAAAGGTGAGACATGACGTCCTATACCACCATCTCTAATATGGGCTTAAAAGTTATGAGGAACTACACTCTTTTGAAAAGTAGCACTTTAGGCTTATGCCAGAGCTTAGCATGGGCAAAGCAATTGCAGTTATCACCACAACTGCGGTCATTATGGAAGATTTAACTCAGATACCACACACCTTATGTTATTAATATTGATGGGCAGGACACCCACCTGTTCCACATTACAGTGGATAGTGCACCCATTATCTGCACCTATTGCCATGCTTTTGGCCATAAAGCACACACCTGCCCTTCCAGAGAGCGCACCACACAGAATTAAATTCTATCAGATGAAAGGGTAAGTGCCACCTCCCATTATGACCCGCCATTGACACCAATACTGCCTTCCTGGGGGTGCGCAGGGGTGTTATATCCAGGTTAAAACTGTGCCCCTACAAGAGCACAAAAAGGCTAAACAGGCCCGTAGAGCAGCAACTAAGGCAGCGGCTTTAGCAGTGTCTGTGATCCCGCCGCTAAGAACCAGTCAAATATTGAGCATTTGCAGCCAAAGTGGCTTGCAATTTTATTCACCAATCAAATTGGGCCCCAACTTGTGGAACAGCTGTTTGAGTCAGATTCACCTGTGAAAATGTACTGCGCAACAATCAAAACCAAATCTACCAACCCATTTCTCCCCAAGTTTTTGGTGCCCTTTAATGCTGCACAACAGGAGAACCTCAATATGAAAATTCAATCAAAGTCAAAACCCAAATCTGATAAAGCATCTAAAGTGAAGGAACCATTAAAGACACCTACCCTTTGGCACAATGCACATGTGCTGTCACCAAGGAGCGTGCTGAAAAAGCTGCGCAGGATGGCAAGGGGGCCCTTCCTATTGCATCTAAGTTGCGATGGGGTTCTCCTTTACAATAGGAATGTTGAAGATCTCTGGACTCAAGGCCTTTCCGTTCCAGGCTAGAAAAGTGAGTTTATTTAATAAAAATTTACCTATGGACATCCTGGCAATTCAGAATTTCCACTGTACACACGGTGCAAAGGACAAATGGGCATCCATGCTCCTCTTCTCCCTTTCTTTTTGGTCGCCGCAATGTGGGGTGCTTATACACGTGACCCATAATCTTAAATATATATCTAAACAAAATATCATTGGTTTTGTTCTGGCTATGTCCTTTTCATGGGATGATGAAGTACTCTCTATAGCTAATATATATGCTACAACGTGTGCATGGGCTCACTGGGATTTCCTCTCAGTCATGACTTCCCTTCCACTCCCCCAGATCCCTTTGTAGTGGGTGACCTGAACTTCTAGGCCAACCGGGCCATTGACCGCTGGCCTTCAGCGCCTACCCCCCTGCAGGGGCACATCAAACTCCACTCTAAAAAGCCACCTTCGGGTTTTTTAATACCCTCCCCAAGCATGCACCATCACTACCCAACATATCCCTACCATATGTGCACAATGGTCAGCTGAGATCTATGTCCTGCATTGACTTCTTTTTTGCCCCATTGAACTATCACCCTAGATTTCATAATTCACAATGACGAGATTGATTTTTCTGACCACAGGATGGTATCAGTATTCTTTACTTTACCAAGCCTTGTGGCACAGGCGCCAAAACTGGTGTAAACTTTGCCCATACAAAATTACGTCACACATGTTTTCAGCATATGAGGACACCAAAACTTTGGCACTAGAGTTTTCCACACCGTTTTGTGCTAATTCACTTTCTATCTGGTCATCCTTCAAAGCAAACACCATCCTTCAGGCACATCACATCTCATTGTGACGCTCTTGGGCTGCCTAAGCAGGCATTAAGCACATGCTATCAGAAGTGGACCACCTGGAGTTTGATGTCCCCGCTGCAGGGTACAGCCTGGCTTGGGGTTGTAAGTGAGCAGATGTGTCTGCTCATCTAAATGCTCTGGTTAGACAAAATAAACATTGCTTTTGTGTTCAGTATAAGGCAAAAAATATAACGGTGGGAAATACATGCTCTGCCTACTTTTTACACAAAGTCTTCACCTTGTGATAGAGCTTAGCTTACACACAGGTGAGGCATCCAGAAAACTCCGTCATGAACACTCCAACTGAAGTGGCAGTCAAAGTTTGGAACTTTTACTCTGAGTTGTATAAGTATGAACCAGTCAAACCTGCTGCAATTGATGAGCTTCTCGATGGCACACATATCCGCACCATTTCCCACTAACCAGTTTTAATGAATTTAATCACTCATGACAAACTCTGATATGCCATTCACAGTGCACCACACATGAAGTGCCCATGTCCAGATGGGATTCATATGAGTTCTACAAAAAATATTTTAAATATTTCTCCTCAATAATTCTTACCTCAGTGAATAAATTTCTTTTGATGAGCGCCTCCTTCCTGGGGGACAGGAGGACTATATGATAACGCTGTATAAGAAAGGGAATAAGTTGGACTTGGCGAACTGGCTCCTCATCTCACTTAATACAGATACTAAGTTTTTTACTAAAATAATGGCCATCCGCCAGAGAAAGTTGCGTCTGAAGTAATTTTCTTTGAGCAGCTTGGTTTTATCCCTAAATGGTCATTATGGGACAACATTCACACCATGACCAATTTATTCCAATCTCTGCCTACAGGAGCGCTTGTGTTCTTAAATCAACAAAAAGCTCATGATAGGGTCAACTGGGATTACCTCAAAGCCTGCCTTAATAAATTCCACCTCCCCCAGTTCATAAATTGTGTGATGCTGCTCACGAAATCTGCCACAATGGCAGTGAATGGCCCTGGTTTCCTCACTGATGAGGTTCGCCCTCAAAGGGGTCTGCGCTAAGGGGAACTTTAAGTCCATTCTTATACAACTTCAGCGTTGACCCACTTTTAAGCAATATGAATGCACGTCTTGCTGGTGACCAAGTGAAAGGCCAAGCACCTATTAGGACGCTGGCATTCGCTGATGATTGTGTGGTTGGGGCGTCTGACAACCCTGATGCATGTGCTCTGGATGATACTATCAAGAGTTACTCCTTGTCAGTAACGTCACCCTTAATGCCTTCAAAAACGAAATAATTCTCCTCAGCCAATACCAAGCCATATGGTCACCGGCGCCCCTTACTCAGACTGCTATAGAAACTAGGTCTTTAATTTGCTTGTCCCAGCCACCCCATTATGCCCCTCTTGTTCTCCCTTTTGTATCAAGGCCACGGCTGTCTGGTGCGCCATTTGGAAGTGTGGCTGGAGGCGGGAGGGTATGCCTCATTGGTAATAAAGTTCCACATCCTAGACAATGTCACAAAGCGCATCGCCTCTTTCAGAGCCCACAAGACTACCCTCACAGGCCGGGTAGTGCTTTCCAACTCTATGCTTCTATCAAAAGTCTGGTATGTGTCCCATTCCATCGCTTTTTCCTACTCTTTCTTCGCCTCTTTATATTTCCTCCTACAAGGATGGCTTTGGTTAGGCTGACCTCCCCCTGTGCGCCTGGATGTCATGTTTGGCCCTTGCTAAAGTGGAGGTATGGGCCTTCTCAAATTTGAGGCCTATGCTGCCAAAATACTTGGCACCTGGATCTCTGCAGTCACCAACCCCACAATATCAACCAGCACTGGTCATGCACGGCCCGCTCTATTTTTGCCTTTGCACTTTGCCTCTGCAATCCTAACCACCCCCATTTTATGCTTAACTATTGGCCTCTCATTCCTATGCCGTGGGCCCACATGTGTCACCGCCCCACCTTAAACAAATTCTCCTCTCTATGCAGAGCGCTAAGTGGAGTATCTACATCAATGGACACATGCCCAGAGGGATCGCCCTACTACCCGTTTTAAGCAAGAAGTCCGTAAGCAAGTCGTTTTAAAAAATCTTGTACCCCAAATTCCCCCCATCATTGCCCATGTGGACATCCTAAACAATCTGGACATCCCGTACTCTCTGAAGACCCAAAATGACATTTGGTGTATGCACACCATCCTCTGTTACAACCTTTATTCGCGCTCACGTGTGGAGATGCCTGATAAAGGTGTGCTGGACTGCTGAGATGTCTAATGCCTCTCAGTCTTCATGCAAAGTGTGTGGTCAATATGGGTTATTATACCATCACTTGGAAGATTGCCCGCCATCACAGGTGATTAGGAAGGAAGTTATATGTCTCTTTTGCCAGGGCCGAGTACAGACTTTCAGCCTGTCTAAGAGCATCTTCGCCTTTTCCATGACCTCCCCTATCCACCCTTCTATCCACACCTTAGTTGTAGCAAATGAATTATGGATGATCCATACAATTGTGTTTGCCGCTATTTCTGGCACTAAAACAAACTATATGAAGCTGTGCGTCACTTCCACTCTCACCTTACGGATCACTTACAAGATTGGTTGTTTGGCTACCTTCCATCCCACCACCGCCAGCTGGTGTCATCCTAGTTACCATCTGGTTCCTATCATTAGACACTTTCCTTCATTAATGTTTGGTTTAGGCCTAGGCCTCTTCAGCTGCTCCCCCTCTTTCTTCCACTGGCAGTCCTGCTGAAAAGAGGAGGTAACTTTAGATCATCTGGGGCGCCCTTATGGTTTCTTGGTGTTATGTTGTTGTTGTTTATTGGAAGTGTCCATCCCATGGTTAATCTTTCCAAATAAAATTTGAATTAAAACAGAGAAAAAAGCAATTTACTATTTCATATTATTATAAGCATTGTTGACAACACTTTTAAGTTTGAAAACATTTCTTTGGGAGGGAGAGGTGAGTGTTTGCACATAATTAGCAGACAAAACTTTAGGAAAAGCTATTGGAGTAGAGATCTGAGTTCCATATAAGTACTGACTGCCAAGACCTCGCCAGAGATGAAGCAAACCTAATTTTCAACACCAGGAGCGTTGGCCTGGCTGACTAAGGAATGGTCATTGTATTAATAGAAGAGGCCATTGGAAGAGACTGCAAGATTATCTGGAGATGTTGCATTTAGGAGAAAAAGTGGCAGAGAGAAAGATGCAATTTTTTAGAAGACTTTCGAACCAGGGATACATTGAGAGGAGAAATATAATACCCTAAACTTCTGGGTGGGCCTCTTCTAGGATCATATGCATGTTGTGCACAGTTTTTGGTTGAAAGAAAGGTGGAGGGAAATGTATTTAAATACCAAACAGTGCCATTTGAAGTAATACTTATCTGGTACCCCTCTCTACAAGCTTTTACAAAAGGAATTAATATAAGACAAAGATGCAACAATCTTGGGAAGGTCAAATTTTCAGTATAATGGGATGTGTAAATCTAGATGGAAATTTGAAGGCTCACACCAAAGATCTGCGACTGAGCTGCCAGAAAGTAAATCCTGATTGGCTTCAAATGAATCAGTGCGGATGAGGTTGGCTTGAAAGCTGGAGCAGAAGCCATATAGGCTTCAATAAAATTTGACAGTAAGTCAAAATAAAAGCCCAGTGTGGACATGCTACTCACCTATGAGGATTAAAGCGACTAATGAGAGGAATACCTGCAAAAAGCAAAAAAGTTTAACAAGAAAATTGCCAATGGATGTGAATTTAAAGCGAAGAATACTTCTCTAAAATTAGTTTGGCCCATGGGGCTTCAAAGTCTTAATTAAGAAGCAGAGGGAAAATTATGTTCAACCCACTGGGAGATTTTTTGTTGAGTGTTTGAAACCACTACGGCTGGCATAAGCTCATCAGGCTCTGACCAAACTATAAAAGGCATATAGGACAGAATTTTCTTTGACAGTTGAAGCATAATTTGGTAATACAGCAAGTGATAACAAGGGTGGAAGGCCAGTAGCTACAAAGGATTAGCTGATAGAAGTATTGAACTTTTTGAGTATATGTGTTGATCTTTGGAAGAGAAGCCTTAAAGAAAATTTTAGTACTTTAAAAATTTTGCAAACTCTGAAATCATTATCAAGAAAGAGAACAAACCTCCTCTATAATTCATTCAAATTGGGAAAGTGTTTAGTAATTGGTTATATTAACAATGAGATTTCTATTTAAATTATCAAACTGAAAACTAAGGCTTTGCACCTAATTTTTTAAGTTTAGATATATATAAAGTGTTCAATTAATTAATTTACAAATTTATAATTACATGAAAATTAGAGAACACTCTTATTTCCTGTTATGACACCTTTACAAACAATAAAATTCAAGACTAATATTTTAATAATCTGTACTTCTAAGATGATTGAACGCTTAAAGATTAGTAGTGCTTGGGCAATTTTAGTAAAAGGCACAGGGTCAGTATCTGCACCGCCTAATGTTAGAAAACGCCCTGGTGAATCTGGCGGACAATCACAGAATAAAAACTTGCGGTGAATTACCTACCAGATATTAAAATGGAATACCAAGTGTAGTGAATACATCAATAAATCCGTTATCAACCATTGTCTTTGGTTGAAAATGGCTTCTGATTTTCCTGGTTACAGTCAAAGGCCATCTGAGAGAAGTTTTGTGATGTGCACCTATTTTTCCTACAAGCCATTTTTGTGGAGCCTCATACTATGGCCCATGGTTGATTGGACCTTAGGTTTGAAATTCTAGAAGAGGCAAACAATGATGCAACAGTGCACATGGTGGTCAATCACTAGATGGTCAACGAGTGGTGGAGATATATTTCATGTGCTGACACAATTCAAGCAAAATATATTTTTTAATTCTCTCCCCTATATATGTGGCTCAAAGGCCATTAGGGAACACCTCTGTGAACGGCTTGTCAACTATGTTGTATTTAAAGCATTCAAAATGCAACGTTTTTGCTTATGCTTAAACTTATTATAAGCCTTAGCTAATATGGTTAGTCACCGTGAGATGATATCATGGATGATCACACTAAAATCCCCCATTTTGCTACCCTAAAAATTGATGGTAAGCTAACTCAAGCATTCTAGGCAACAATAGACAGTGCATTGAACATTTTCACTTTAATCATGCTTTAGGTCACAAAGTGCACGCCTGCCCTGTTAAAGAGGGCGTAAAATCCTATTAGTATAATTCTGAGGTGATGGACAAATTCGCTTCCAACACCAAGTGCGTAATTGAAATTACTTCCACATCAGTTGAAGAAAAGAAGGTCTATATGTAAAAGTCGAACCTGTGTCTCTACAGGAACGTAAGAAGGACAAACAGGCTCGTAGGGCAGCTGCCATGGCGGCTTTGGAGGTGACCTCTATATTGCTTGAACAAACCAGGCTGACAAGGCGCAATTTTCCACCTTGGCTCAATCCCAAACAGCCAGTCAATTGGATTATGAAAACCAGTTAACAGTCCAAACTCAGGGCATAACACAACCACACATGCAACCTGCGCACCAACTGGAATTGAGACTCACCAACTAACGCAACTGAATTTAGTGAGCCCATTAAGTTGTAATGCAAGTGAAACATGACAAAAAACTTGAGCAACCAAAAGTAACAAAACAACCAAACCTATTTTTAAGGTTTCCAACTAACTCCTGTCCCAGCGCACTAGTATGCTACTCACAGTAAAGACTTATTGGTGCCAAAGGAAATTGAAGTGGTAGGACTGGGGGTCCTTCCCCTTGCTCCTGTGGCGCGATGAGCGTCTCAGTAGAGATCAGGATTTTAAACATCGCAGTACTCAAAGCCTCTCTTCCCAGGCCAAGAAACAGAGCTTCTTTAAAGTTCCTACATGTGGTCATCCTGGAAATCCTGGAAATTTACCATCTGAAAGGTGATGTAGAAGCATGGACACAAATGATTCTCCCTACTGTGTCTTTTTATCACCTCACTTTGGGGTGCTAGTATGGGCAAACAGTAGATCTAGATCTATTTATCAAAATTCCTTTTTGAATGATTATGTACTGGCTTTTACATCTTGTGGTGTGACAAAGTACATAAAATTGCTAGGATTTACGCCCCAACCAATGCACTGGTTTGTCAGGGTTTTCTTAGACGTTGTATTCTTCCCCTTCCGCCTGGTACCTTCATTTTTTGTGTTATGCATTGTTGGACAAACAAAGCCACAGACCGGTGGACTTCTATTGTTGATCCCCTACAAGAAAGGTTAATCTTCACATCCTGAAAACTAACTGGGCCTCTACAACACCATTCTCAGACATTCTCCACTTCTTCATACATGTCTCATCCTCATGTACAAAAAAGTAGTTGTTGTCTGTCATTCATAGACTTCATTATTGCACCACTGGGTTTTCGCCCCAAAGTTATTCAGTTTATTACTACAAATTTTGATTTTCTCCAACCATAGAATGGTTTTGCTTTCTTTTAACCCGTCATGCCCAGTGGCACAGGCGCAAAAACGTAACAAGTTTTTCCTGGTTGAACTCGCTTTGCCAAGGTTCTCACACTGGGTCAAAACCATGACTTTGGCACAGGATTTTGTGAGGTCTTTATGTTTAAATCCACTAGCCAAATGGTCTGCTTTTAAATCATACGCAGTTTCTAAGGCGCGCCACATATTGTCATGGCACTCCTGCACTGCCCTGGAATTTATTAAGCGTGCTCAATCAGAGGTGGATCACCTGGAGAGAAAGGTCCCTGCTGCAGGTTACAGACTTGCTTGAGGACGCAAGTGGGCTGAAGTGTGTGCACTCTTAAATGCACTGGTATGAGAACACCAACACCAGGTTAGTGTATATTATAGAGCAAAAAATATTATGGCTGGTCAAATGTGCTTCGCCTATTTCTTCCATCATTTTGTCTCCCAAACAAAAGATGGCCTGCACAAAAGTTAGGTGGCTGGACAAATTCATCACAAATAAGCTGAAGGAGGTGTCCACTGAACTTCACAGGGTTTAATCCAAGTTGTAAAGGTCCACTTCATCATGCTTGCCAAAGTTGACTCTTTCCTTGATGGTGCACATATCCGCACAGTCTCCTGATAACCAAACATAATGAATTAAATCTCGCAAGACAAACTCTGGTTTTCTGTTTGCTGTGCGCCACAAAAAATGCTAGGCCTTGATGGGAATCCTTATGATATTATAAGAGATATTTTAATGACTTATTTAAACTACTGTTATCTTCTATAATAATTTTCTGTTGGAGACATGCCTTTTTCCTGGTGGCCTAGATGCATATATGGTAACTTTTTTTAAAAATGGGATAAGATGGAGTTAGCACCTGGCGTCCTATCTCTCTTATTAACAAAGATCTCAAACTTTTTATTAAATTATGACTAAGCGCCTTAGAAAGTTGCCTCTGAATAATATCTCTTGCACAAATTGACTTAATACTCAGAAGATCAATAGGGGATAAAGTCCATAATTTAGCCACCATCTGCCAATCTCTTGCTACTGGTACGCTTGTATTTCTGAATCAGCAGAAAGTCTATGATAGTTTCAACTGAACTTGCCTTGGAGCTTGCCTCCTTAAGTTTTATTTTGAACTTGTTTTATAAATTGGATAATGTTACTCACTGGATTAGCCATGATGGCAATACGTGTCTCAGGTTTCCTGACACATTTTGTCTGCCCTCAAAGGGTTCTCCGCCTGGGCGACCCTTTGTGCCCTCTTTTATACAACTTTAGCCTTTACCCACTCCTCCACAATGAAAATGACCATCTTGCTGGTGTTCATGTTCAAAGCCAAGCCTGTCACAGCTAGTGACATATTTCCTTGAATTAATCGCCCTTCTAAAGCCAAGTCCAACAAGCCCTTGAGGCAGAGACCAGAGCCCTAAGGGCCACCAATGACCTATCTAAGGTCATTGACAAAAAATGGGTTTTGGCTTTGCCAGCCAGGGCTGAGGAAAACGGCTTAATGAGGCAAAGGCCAAGGCAGGAATCGAACTCAAGACCCAAAAAATCACAAGATACGAGGTTTTGAAATCTGACCAGAATTAAAATTTTTTTGATTTTTTTGAAAAAATGACAAATTTGTAGCCCATATCAGATTCTAATAACCACTGGAATCTTCGTGAAGCAACCCCCTATAAATTTACTCCCAAAATGAGAAAGGCTTTGCTTTTATCAGATACTCAGGTCATTCTAATAAAGTTTAGGATTTTGGGCACATTTTCTGTATTTGAGGTTTTCCAAAAAAATACAACTCTGCGAAGCTTTGCAATGGCTGGAGTCCGTTTTCCGCTCCAGTTTGCCCCTAATGTTGTACCTGAGTCCTCCACCTACTCCGCCACCTATTCCGCTGGCTCTGCCTCCTCCTGTTTTGCTGCCTTTTGCCCTAGATTTTTCGCCACCCTTCCCAGCTCCCAGGGCCTCATGTCCCTGATGATTGTGGTCAGTTTAGTGTGCGTTTTGTTCCACAGATCTATTTGGATACACAATACTGACCGTTTAGGACGTCTCTTCATTTTGTTGGGTCACTTGGCCTTGTTGTGTCACCTTTGGCCTGTGTCTTTCCCTACAGCGACCTCCTGAGCTCCAGTTTCCCTGAAAAATCCAGTCAGAATACTAGCAATTCTTATAATTTTGTGCTCAGTTTCTCTAACAATAATGATGTACGCGCCCTGAAAACTGTCATTAATAATACTCCGGGCTTATTATGCAGTCCTCAATGACAATAAAACCAATAATATCCTTCTTATTAGATGCCTATCTTAATATTTCCTGCCACTGCTGATAAGCAGCATATTCCAGACTCAAGGTACCTTATTTGCTTACCAATGCAGTCATTTTTTATCACCCCACTTGTGCTCCCATTTGGATTGAGGCCATTCAGTGTCAGTATGCCACCTGGTAGTATGACTGGAAGCGGGATAATACACCAGCTCACTAATGGAAAACCACATTTTAGACAAAGTAACTAAGCGCATCACCTCCCTTAGAGGCTAATAAACTAGCCTGACTGGCCGGGTAGTGGTTGCCAACTCACTATATATATTCAATGTTTGGTTTGCTGTGAACGCTATTGCTTTTTCACCTTCCTTCTTTGCAACAATATAGTATCTTGTCCAAGGGTGGCAATGGCTATGCCGCCCCTTGTGCATCTGAATGTCCTGTTTGGTTCAAGCCACAATGTAGGTATGGGACTGTAAATTATATGGACTATGCATCCAGTATATTTGGCTCTTGAATTGCTCAAGTAACTAACCCCGCACTCAATACCTGACACTTGTTGTGCACAGCATGATTTAACTTTGCCCATGCTTTTCGCCTTTGCAACCCAGACAACCCTAATTTTCTTTTGACTACTTGGCTTCACACCCCCTCTTCTGAAGGCAATCATGGAGCTCTTTTACAATTCAAGCGGATTCTCCTGATTATGTAGAGCACACTTTGAGGATCATCATCATTCACACCTCCCACAGAGTTCGCCCTACCCATTTTTATACCCAAGAAGTTCGTGGACAAGTCGTTGTGCACATCATGATACCTTGCCATCCTAATACCATAGCCTGTGTTAAATATCTCTACATGCTGGACATCCCTTACTCTTTGGCCACCAAGAATGCCATTTGAAAATATGACCAACATCCTTTATCACAGCCTAGGATTTGCGCCCATGTATGAAGACGCCTGAAGAGGGTGTATTACACTGCTGAGCGAGCCAAGGCCTCTCAGTATTCATGTGTAATGTTTGGACATCATGGGTCTTTAGTCCACCATCTGTAAAATTGTACTCCATATCTGGCAATCTGGAGTGAAGGTATACATCTCTTCACCAGGATAAAGCACATGCTTTCATACTATCCAAAAACATCTTCACTTTACCATGAACTCCCCAATTAATCCTTCTCTTTGTGCTTTAGTTGTAGCATTTGCTTTGTGGATGATAAAAATATTGTCCTGGATGCTTTTTCTGAGACTGCTCCGACTCTTTGTGTAGTTTTATGTTGCTTCACTACCATCTAATGGACCACTCCCAAGCCTGGTGGTTTGGCTCTCTACCATCACGGTGACAACAGTTGTTTTTCTTCCAGATCCCTATCTCGTTTCTTGTTTTGGGCTCTTTCATTCATTTGTGTTCTGTATTGGCGCAAGTCTTCCATGAAACCACCCCTCTTCCTACCATTGGTGGTCCCGCTGGCAACAGGAGGTAGATATGGCTTCTCTGGAATGCCTTTTATGTGTCTTTGTGTTTCTTTATTGTTTTTATGGAAGCGTCTGTTTCATTGTCGGCCTTCCTCAAATAAAAATTAATAATACAATAACTGGGGATTCATGTCCTTAGAGTTAGAACTTAATAGTTATGACTTAATGACCCATTTTTAAGGCCTCTTTTAAGTCTTGGGGGAGAGTTCCGTCTGCTTAACTGGGTGGCGTTCCAGTTCCGTACAAAGAAGAATCCAAGGAGTCCAGCTGCCCAACTCATCTCCAAGGTGACCTTGCCCATGTGGTGAAAAAAAGATGGGTAACAACTTACCCTACAAGGACCCTACCACCCATCCCAGTACTAACTTCAGCAGAATTGGTATTGCAAATCAACGAATTTTATTCCGAGGTATTGGAGAGTTGGTATCCACATAGGGTAAAAGGTTCAAAGGAAGTTGATGACAACAAGTCTTTTGCATCAAGGCCCAAGAGCCCTAAACTCTCAGCAACAATGCCCAATAAGTACATACTTTGGCAAACAAAGCAGCTAGTTTTAAATTTTTGGCAAAGCTTACTGATGGCATCAGGCCATTGGGAAATGTTATCACCAGTTTATTCCATCCCCTAAAGCATCAAAATCCTCATCTGACATTTTTTTCTTGGTCAAACGGATTCCAGAGCAACAGGGTGCATATGAGTTAGGCGCCCCAAACCTGTTCCCAACCTCATGGGACCGCCCCAATGTGGGGTGGCCTTGGGAGGTTCCCACTGCCCATCAAATGAGATGCCGTCGCTCTTGTCATTAAAAACAAAGAAAATCTGCAATTTGAGAATACATGGATTAAATGACAGAGACTCATCCTGCCGCTGATACTTTTTATGTCAGTTCAAATTAAGTCTGTTTCCCACCCTCGTTCAAAGTTCTCCAAGTTAGGCCAAATCTTGAGAGGCCCCAATAATGTGCTTTAATAAGATATTCCCTCAAAACCATAATCTATTTAAGCAGTTGTAACACTGAGAAAATTGACAATTAGTTCTCATATTTAGTTTAATAAAAATCTTCCCACGCTTAAATATATTTAATTAAGTTTAGGATTCCTTTGCAAACCCCGTGACTTCTGCAATGAGGCCCTGCAACCACAAAGCAACTGGTCATCCCAGCCATATTTTTACTCATGATCCTTTCCATAGTCACTTGGAACTATTGTGTCAAGACCTTTATTTATTTTCCTTCAGTCTCACAACTCTTTATGTCCAGGCCCATTGGTTATGGCGCTGCAACAGCTTGGTTCCTCACCAGGTTGCTTTTATCATTTGCAGCCCATTGGCACTACATTGCTACTTATCTCCCAGAATATTCATAATTTATTTGAGTGGCAATGCCCCTGAAATTCTGGCTCGCCTTTTGGGGGCTTTTACATCCTAACTGGCAGTTTAGTATAAACTTTATCTGCCGTCTCCCTGACACCTCTCAGGTTAGGTTTAAATTTGATAATAATGTCAATTGGTTTATAAATTAATTTAATTTTAAAATTGGTGGTTTAAATTGACTGGGACTGTGCTACCATATTTCAAAAGATTAAAACATAGCTTTTTGAGATGCACAAGAAGAGGTGCTGATGATGATCTATGTCCTTACGCCAGAAGGAATTTAAATGAAGAGGTGGAGCTGTGTATGCTGCAGTAAGCCTCAGATGTATAGCGATTAAATAAAATATATCCCATGAGTCACTAATTAAGTGGTGGGTGAGGAGAAAACTTTTAGTGAAGATGCATTTGGCATTCTTAGTATTCTATTTAAAATTTAAATTCAAACTTTATTTGAGGTAAGCAACCAGGACACTAACATTACCAAAACAGAAACTCCAGACAAAACAAAATAAAAATATGAACCCACTTTCCTAAATGAGCAGCGAGACAGACAAAAAATGTGAAGATAACTTACCAAGTGGCACAGCGGTGAGCCGCTTATCCCACATGATGGAGGGGGAGGGGGGATCAGGTGGACTATCAATTTCAACTTCCACATTGAAGAGGCAGATCAATGCTGATAGCAAGGGGGTTGGGGCATCTGCAGGATGAGGGTCAAGGTGAAGTAGATAATTTTTGTGACTTTTTATTACAATTTGGGCCTGGAGCATATCCTCTATGAGTTT
Source organism: Massospora cicadina (assembly GCA_022478985.1). NCBI lineage: Eukaryota > Fungi > Entomophthoromycota > Entomophthoromycetes > Entomophthorales > Entomophthoraceae > Massospora > Massospora cicadina. Next base: position 97,988 of record JAKSZP010000234.1, read on the forward strand.
AGAAACATGGTGTTTGGCTTCAATGCTTGCATCAAGAATCTGGGCTAATTTTGCAATGTTAGCTCTGGTGACACGTGTGGATGGGGAAAAGTCTGCCAGTTCAGTGATATGCTTGACAGTGGTGATGGCAGCTTTACTGAGATGGGTGATTTCATATTTTGCAACAGCATTGAAATCAGGGAGTAACTTGGTGAGATGCAGCCCTTCTTTAAATTTCTTAGTATTTTATTAATGTATTGATCATTGCAGAAGAAACTCAGTTCAATTGTAGTCAAAAATATTCAAAGGGGTTGACCTTGGGACAAATATACCACACTGAGAATTTTTTTAGTCAGTACAGGTTCAAACTCAAAACCTGCAAAAAGGTGGAAGCAGCTTTACCTCCCAGGCTAATTTAGTTCAATTGTAGTTCAATTAATAAAAAACTCTCCACCTTTACTACTTTTTGTTGTAATACGTTTAAGAACTTTATATTGATCAGGAAAATATGAAGGAGATATTAATATGTGATTTTAGTGAAAGAATACTAAAGCCATTAGTCTTAGTACTTTGGAGTATATCTTAAAGAAGCACCATGTGGTGGCATCTAGTAATGAAAAAAAGCACCATGTGGTGGCAAATTGTCACCATAAAATATGCACTTGAAACTATAATTTAAATAAGGAATGAAGAACCAGCTATTTGAAGAAGCAAAATACTGAACAGGGTCCCATAAAACATTACCTCTATCTATGGAAACGAAGCCTTGGGCTGACACACCATCAGTTTTTTATGAAATCTTTGGGCTTGTTAGAATTTAGGTTTTTTGGAGTTGCTTGTTGGTGCTTATTCCACCTAACTCCAACAATTATATGCAGGAGAAAAAAATTCTCTACTGCAGATATGATTAATTCTTTGGGGGTTATTGACTAGATATAGTAGAATAAGAAAAATAATAACTAAAAGGCTTCAATTTTTATATCTATTTTATTAGTTGCTGAAGGGGATAAGAAAATAAACCCTTCCAATATATAGCCAATTATTATTCAAACTATATTGAGGTTTGAGCGGAAATCAATATGATGTTTAATTGCTTAGTAACGTCCAAATTAAGGAATATGGGGATTCAACCTATCAGATCACTGGAGACTTGCCTTGCGTTGATATAACAGCTGATTAAAGAATTTGATTGCAGGTAGGATATGACCATAAGGCAACGATTTTATAATTTTTAAACAATCATTGGGTGAAAAAAGATTTTCACCAAGTGGGACTTTTTTGAACTTATGGAAGGGCTTGTCTTACGGTGTTGGTTATAGTAAATTGGCTGTAAGAGGAGGAGGAACCTCATAATGGTTCCCCCAGATTTGGCTGATGATTTGGTGCAATCCGACTCCCCAAAGTCATGGTTTTTGCCCAAGTATCAATAGAATTGTTACCACGATTTGAGGGGTTCCACCGGGAATTGATCAGGGTCTTTTGCTGATTTTATTATCTTTTAAGATCCATAACGCTCTTTTTACAATATCAGACTTACAATTGTCTGACAGGGCTTTCAGGAGTTTAAGCTTTCTTTTAAATAAAAAACATATAATTTAAGATCCACTCTTAAATCCTTACCATGAAGCAAAGTGAATCCAAACTAAAACTGGGGTTTTATACATTGATATATAGAAAAACTGACAAGTTAACAATCATATTTGGAAAACTACCTCTGGATCCAAAAACAGAGTTTAATACAATAGTTACATAAATTTAGATGAGACGTTTATATGCTCTTTATAGTTAGCCCCTAACCAGTATTTATATATCAGACCACCCTGAGAGCTCTAAACTGGGTGTTTAAATGATTTGATGGCATTAGGAGGCAAGAAATAAATTATTTCTACAAAAAGTTGGCATCATCCTGCCAGAGGCAAATTCTACTAGTGAGTTGTTTAGCCTTTTATATTTAATTTAAAAAAAGCCTAGATATTTTCTGCACTATGCTACTCTCTCTCCTTCAGGGGTAACTAGGATCTGTTTTGGTGGATAATGGTGCTTCAAAAAATTCATTGATCAGACTAGTCAACTACCTTAAGTTACTATATTTACCCGGTGGTATGGTTAAAGAAGGTGCCTCTCATCCTATTCCAACACTGAAAATTCAAGGTCTTATTGATTATCAAGTTGGTAAGTCCATATTGCAGATCACAACTTGGTGGTCATAAACCTACTATAGCCAAAATATCTTGGAAGTAGAATGGTGCCATAAATGTAGATTAAAACCATTTGTGTTAGAAAATATTTTGACTTTAGCTCTTGAAGAGTGGGAATGAAATAATATTCCTCATGTCTTCAGAATACACTCCAAGCAATTTTCCACTATGGTTAATATAAAGAGATTTATTCTTTCACCTCTGTCAAAGCCCACTACAGAAGACCCCTTACCTCCCTGTTGAAAAGTTAGAGTCTTTATTTGATGCGGCAACTGAAAATGCTTCATCTGACAATTCTGTGTTTAACTGTGATTTCAGACTTAAAAATTGTAAAAGGTTCACATTACCAGTTCTATCTACCCTAACGTTAAGTGAACAGGCATCACTCTATGTTTAGTTACTAAATAACTTGAAAAAGTTCCATTTTTTAGCGTATCTCTCCTGTATGCTCACCATTTTTATTTGTGGAGAAGCCATGTGGTACTATAAGTCTTTGTATAGACTATAATATCTTGATATTATAACCATATTATTCTGCATCCCATCCCTATGGAGACACAAATTGCACATCATGTGTAAAAGTCAAAACTATTAAGTTGAATTTATTGAATGCAATTAACCAGTTCTGTGCTAAGAAGGGTAGGAGTTGCTTACTGCATAAATTATCGGGAAGAGATTTCAGTTCCTGGTAATTCCTTTTTCCTTAAATATGCAACCATATTTTAAAACATTATATTAATGTGGCATTTGGAGAGTTGTTTTATGTATGTTCTGTGGCCTATGTGGATGATATACTGGTTTCTCCACAAATGAAGCATCCCATGAGATCCTCTTGCAGCAAGTTGTTAATTACTAAAGAGAAGTTGACTTGACGCTGAAGAATAAGTAAGTGCAAATTTTTCCAGTACCAGGTCAAATTCTTGGCAACGTCATGTATGACTAGGTTCATATGCTTAGTTAGACAAAGAGAGTTATGTTCCCAAATGGAACACGCAAACCTCAGTAAAGGAATTTTTAAGCTTTTTAAAATCTACACCTACCTTCTGACGTTCGCTCTTGACATGTCAGAAGTAGCCACAACCTAATACAAGAAATATGGAGCTAAAACTCTTCAGTATTCATCTGCACTCAAGGATGCATTTAAGACTTTGAAATGCACGTTGCTTTATGCCTCTGGATTTTAACACATGGTCCAAGTAAGGATTCTATATTTTTAAAATGCTTCCAATCTCGTTACTAGACTTTTGCAATATGGAACAGATAAAGTTGACATCTTAAGGGATACCTCTACCACAAAAATGTTTTTACCTGAGCTGAGCTGAACTATACTATATATGATAAGGAGCTACTGGAAGTAGTTAAAGTGTCAACTTAATGAAGCAACCGTTTACATAGGTCCTCTCAGCCATGCTGGATTGAACTAACCATTTGAAATGCTATACTTCCACATCCCAATGGCTTCTTCCAAGTCAAACTCATTGGTATGAGTCCCTTGCTCAATTTGTGTTCTCTCACGAATTTACAAAAGGCAAGGATAATGATTTAGATTATGCCATAAGTTGCATTCCGCATTAACTCCTGACCTCAAAGAATTAGAGCTCCATAACTCACATCTAGTGATTCCTCCAAGCAGATTACATCAAAATATCTATCTTCCATCGCCTGCGCTCCTGTTATTACTCCGTTGGAGAGCCTAGAGAAGTATGGGATCTTTATAATAGTCCTGTCTCAACCTCTTCCTCAGAATACAACAGATACATTTAAAATGAAACCTAAAGCAGGAAGATTATAAGGAGGGGTACCATGTAAAAAACAATAGGGTATGGTTTCAGGGATGCTTATGGGTTCCTATTGAACCTCTTCGATTGTAGTTAACTAAGGAACATCATGATGGGATAACTGTGGGGCACTTTGCGAAGGCGAAACTCCTGAACTTATATACCACATGTATAACTGAAAAAAAAATTTAAGCAAAGGATGCTCAGTGCACCAATGATTGATTTTTGTGCAACAACATGAGATTAGGTTTTCAAACACACTAGTTGTTGGTGTAATTCATAAGGATCACATGCACCTTACCAGGGAGGAGCATCATTTAGGGACCAAGAAGGGGGCCAAACAGGATGCCTACTCCCTCAACTACTAGGGGATGTAGCTCATGTGGTTGATGAGAGGTGGTGACAATCTACCACCTGGTGATTGTTTCTTTACCCCCTCCTACAACTAAAAAGTTGATGAAGAAGATTCAGGGGGGTGTCAGGAGATCTTGGTGACAAGAAGCCATTGCTACCAGAAAGTTTGCGGTCACCCACCTTGCTAGGATGCATCCCCATTTAATTTCAAGTTCTTTTAAAATTAAAAAGTGATACTCAGTAAAATCAAATTGTTTAATCAAACTCAGAATCAACATCACTAATATGACCTAACTCCCACCAGTGAAGGCGATCCTGACTCAACAGTTATGTGCGTACCAAACTCATATATTATAAATGGTACTGCGCTTACCTTTCCTAGAACTGGGCGCGACCTATTGAACGTTGTGAGAATAGGTATTGGATCACAAGGAAGAACTACGTGGCAAAATCTTTGTAAAACGTTTTATATCATTTACCTGGTCAGGTCAGATCCAATCAACATTGGTAGCAGTTTAGTGTTTCAATATGCTGGAATTAAACGCGATTGACCTACCAAGGCTCATGAACACTTTCCCTAACCCACAAAAATATAACTCTTGAGACAACTGGCCCCAACAGGCTCTGTTATCAGTTATCTTTTCCTTTTATTTTTAATAAAACAAGAACTAGCCAAAGGAAAATTTTTTAAAAATTATTGTTACATATTGTCATGATACACTACAAGTTTCCATGTTTACCAGTCTGCGTAATGATTGGCCATACTGGCCATTATAACAATGCTGTTTCCTTCCCTGCTGAAGTGGGATTACCAGTATGGGAACCTCTTGGGCTTTTTACCCAATTTGGATGCCATTTGGTGTAATAATTTTACCCTGCTTTAAAGGGTTCTTCCCTCTCATTTTGCCAATTTTTACGGAACCTCTGCAAAGGCTGCTTCCCTGATACTCAAAGTTTGATACTCTTCATGCAGTTCCAAAACCAGTTGCCTCCTTAGGGGTCTTCTAAAGCAACTGCCACCACCGCGTGGCTCCTTGTAAGGGTGTCAGTAATGTTTGATGTGCATTGCCAACTCTCCGTTCACCCCCTCATGATTAGATACAAAGTTTTTGGGGAGGCTATAACACTAGTACTCTGGTTTGTGTTTTATGTGTTATCTCACCCAGATTTTCAGACAAGTCTTAACTGTATGAGCTGTTTTCATGACATAATAGACCAACAAACATATATTCTGCTATCTCCGACCCTCTCTTTTGAGTAGGTAAATTTGATGGATTTTATACAAAATGAACCTACAATGATGCTTAGCATATTGTCCGTTTATATGGACACTTTTTGGGGTTTCCAGGGGTTTTCTTGTGTAGTAACGGTGTAGTTTGACCTGACTCAGGACCTCTTATCCCGTGATTTAATTCTAATTTTACCCCATATTGTGATTTTTTCCCCACTTTTCCAGCTATCTAGATTACCATGGATCTCTAGGGGATAATTCCTTATAGCAAGGGAATTGGATTTTTTTTGACCCCGATTTTTAGTTAATAATGTTTGGAAGATTTTATATAATTTAGCAGGTTCAAATACGTTGAGGATTTGAGTGAATGCTTAAGATCTTGTCAGGCAGAGTTGCCACCAAAATGGGGGCATCTGATAGTTGATCAATGTTAACTATCAGGTGTACTAATTGAGATTGGTTGGTTTTAATCACTGACCAATTATAAATTTAAAGAGCAAGTTGCAAGGCGAGTGATGCTTCCTGCAACTAGAGGATTAATCAGTTGGTTTGTGACCTGTCATATTAGATAACAAGTCCCATTACCTAAGCAGGCTGATTGCCAAGTATGGTTGTTTCTCTGAGATTAGGTAGTCTAATTTAGGGGCACGTTTTCTGGTTCTTTTCATTTTAGGTCTTAGTGATGACAGATGAAATAATCCTAACCAGAATGGGGAAGACAATTGCTGGTGAGACGATGAAGGAAAATCCAATGACAAAGGCTGCCATTTCATGGCTGAGGTGCCAACTGAGGGTTGGGCACTGAATCCTTCTATTAGTTACCCTGATAATTCACTTTAATAACTCTTTAGAAAACTTACTTTAGCAGAATTCATTATTGGTTTTAGTTCTATTCATAATCAGAATGTATATTGCTTGTGTGCTTTAATTGAGGACTCTTTAGAAGGATAAAGAGTATGTTTGAGGATCCTTAGAAGAGAAGCTGAGCTGAGATGGGATTTTCTGCCAACTTCATGTCACCAGAGGAAATGCTGTAAACTAGGGATCTGAGCATGGATCAAGTAAGGCGTTATAAGGGTATTAATCCCTACCCAAGACATCAGGTGTATTTTGAGGAGAAATACAGGTATAGTGTTGGACCAAAACTGGTTATCTATTCAACTACAGATAATAGTCTTCATATTATTATCAATTAAATATCATATATAATCAGAAAATGCAAAGAGTGCACAAACTGAAACTTTTCAGCTTTCAATTAGATGTTATTACTTGTGAACAAGCAGCAAAGCCCCTAAATTTTAATATTTGGTGCTAACTACATGGGGTAGTTGAGTATGATGTGACAATTAAGATGTCATATAAGGAAGTTTCCAATTTTAGCAATGAGTTACTAAGGATAGTAATGTCATTGAAGAAGAAAGAAGGAGATTTAGTCCAAGAAGTTTTATTGAAGATGGAGTGTGAAGTGGATCACATTCAATTGTGTTCATTCAGCTCAGATGTGGAGCAACTAGTGAAGCAAATCAAAGAACTGAAGAATCAGACATGTGAATGTGACCCTTATATGGCAAATGATTCCAAAGAAAATATTTAAGATTCAGTAAAAGGACTTGCAGCCTAGATAAGGAATTATCTAGTGCTTCAAGAGAACCTGTTCCAGTAGATAATTAAAGATGAAGATTATCAGCAGGGCCAACTTGGGTTGAAATTGGCTCCACTTGAAATAGTCCTGAGGAGTGAGGTGTTTAGATGAGACATTGGATGGGATTGATATGGAAACTAATCAATTCAGATTATTGGATTATAATATCAATGAAGCTAACGAGGACAAAAAAAAGGAAATGATTGATCCAAGATAGTGAGGAGATTGGTTGACCTAATATTATTCAATCAACGATGCAGAAATCGCTGGATAAAAGGATCAATTCAAGACAAAAATGGATGAGGTTAACGTTACTATATCATCTTAGTGATAAGGGGATCGCTTTCAGAGCCATCAATGGATTTACTTCAAACGTTTTGTATGGCAACAAATGCCAAAAATCGTTTTTAAGAGAAAAACGAATAGAGCAATTGAATATAACTTCCAATTAATGAGGGATTCACAATTTTTGAGATATGAAGACTCAAGCATCAGCTGCTGAAATATGAAATGAAGTTAGGACCAGTTGAAAGAATGACAATTCAGGATTGAGGTTTCATTAAATGGAAACATAAAAAGTATTGCCAAAGCTGGCAAGTGTTGCCTATACATAAAGAAACTGCGCTGCTGGTCGTATAGTGAAGAAGGTCAATACTAAAAACTGAAAGTATTAGATCTAAAAGAAAATAATTGCAATGACCCTAGAGGACCACTAAACCATTAAAAAGGTTATTTCCTAATATTTTGGTTAAGTCCTAAAAGATGACCACTGAACCAAATTAAATAGTTAAATCTAGAAAAATAAGATTTTGAGCCATGAAAACTGGTAGGTAAAAGTATACCTTAAAACCAGTTTTGATGAAGGGGAAAAAAAGACCTCTGAACCTAAATGCAAGTTAAAGTACCATTGCAAAAGAAAAATCAAAAAATATATAGATAAAAAAAGATATGTATATAGATTTTATTTATCCATGATTTTGGGATCTTTACCAAAATGGAATTCCCAACTTGGGTTGCTGAGAGTATCAATCTATTGGTCAATCAAGAGCAACTCACTGTTCTGACAGACAGATAGCAGGAGGAGGTGCTTGAATTATTTGACAAGTATCAGGAAGTATTCACCTAGGATGACCACAATTTGAGATGTGTGAGGAATGTAATCCATAAAGTTGACACTGGGGAAAATTTTCCAACAAGAATGAGACTAATTTGGCTGTTGAAGGCGTTCAAAGCAGTAGTGGAGGAAGAAATTTAGTGTTTAGTGAAGCATTGACTTCTAGTTCCTTCGTCAAGTACCCTGGTGAGCCCTATCCTAATTATGAAGAAGAAGGACGGCTCTAATTGGGTGTTGATCAAATATCAAAACTGAATAAGATAATGAAGAAGGATTTTTATCCAAGACCACGAATTAATGATGCACTAGATTAATTGGGAGAAGTAAAGTATTTCTCCAGATGGATCTAATATCTGGATAATGGCAAATTGGATTGCCAACAGAAGACCAAGAGAAACGCAGGATTATTACTGCGCATGGGCTGTATCAACTGACAAGGATGCCCCAAGGTCTATGCAATGTGCCTGCGACGTTCCAGAGAACCATGGATGCCATATTGAATGACCTTAAGTTGTCATGCGTCCTGGGTACTTGGAACATACAAATGTGTTCAGTAAAAAAATTTACTGAACATTTAAACCACTTGGAATAATACTTCAAGAGACTATCCATGGATAACCTGAAAATCAAGCTGAAAAAAGTGCCACTTCTTCAAGAAAGAGTTGAAATATCTGGGATTCGTTATCAACTCTAGTATACTGCAGCACAAGCCCAAAAAATTGAGGCTATAGAGAGAATGGCTGTTCCAGGATCCTGGATGAGGCCACTTTGGTGGTCCAGTTCGATGGGTTGCCCTCTTTCCTTTCCCCTAAACGCCTCTGTCATATGCTCATGGAGGGTTTGGCCATTTATAGCGAAGACCCCATATTGCAGTTTGTGGTTCCAAATGTTGCAGATCAGTTGGCAGGGCCTCACACCTTTGCAACAATCCACCCATTTCATCACAACTCTCACCTCACAATTCCCCCCCACACACCATGATCAGATCCAACCCTGATCACCCATTCTGGGCGCGAATTAAAAATGGCCGCACCATTTGCCCCTTGTGCTTTGAGCTTGACCACTCAAAGCAAAAGTGCCCCACAGTTGCTGCTTCCACCGCATCCGCTGCTCAGGGCTCAGGCGCTGCCCCAGAGGCTGCCTCACCCCAATTTTTCAAATGGGGCTCGATCCTCACACCCCCAACGTCAGGTAATTCTGGCGCTGCTTCCAAAGAGGCGGCCAATCAAAATTTAAGAAAATGTAAATGTTTTTTTCTGAAAATGTGACTGGATTATGGAATCATGAGTCAATGGCTGAACCAGTTTCACATGAGCTGCCATGGTTGACAGAACGTAGCAAATTAGCTCTGGCCACAGCCCCAATTATTGTGGCTATCCCAGCGCTGGCTAAATCCAATCCATTTGGGAGCCTCGAATGAATTAATGAGAACAAACAGCTGTACCATGTGAAACTTGAATTTGCTTTGAAGGAGTTCTTCATTGATCCTCCCAAATTGTGTCCCCGCCATTTTAATCCAAAAAACAGGTTTCCCATTTATAAAAATATTACCAATATGGCAGTTATGGTTGCAGCTGCCCTGGCCAACGCCCTCCTCCTCCAGAAGCTTCATGGGGCAATGGATCCCCTTGTCAAGGGTATTCCTATCCCCAATTTTCCTCATGATTTTGAGGAAGATGCAAAGTATGAAATTGAGGAGCTTGCTTTTAGTCCAAGTCACGCTTGCATCAATGAAGCATAAACTTATCTTTTTGATCTCAATTATCCCAGAACCTGCCGGTGCATCAATTCATTTACTTGTGTGCCAGCTCTCATCATTTTTGCTGAGCATCAACTTGCTCAATACATTGAGGTGATGGACACTGCTGGCCTCATTAACAAAGAAAACCCCCAACTTACCTCCTTATGCCCCATGTCACTGATGCTCCCACCCCAATGCTGTATGCCATGGTCCGCCAGCTAAAGCGGGCACCAGACAAAAGTTTCCCCAAAGCCTCCTCGCCATCTTATATGGCTTCCTAGGCTGATAACCTAGGGGCTATATTAGGAATTTTTTTAAATCATATTAATCCCTTTGTTTGGCCCATTTGTGAATAAAGATGCATGGCGGCTCCCCCTTTTGGGTTGGGCACCACTAGTACTAAAAAAGAGAGAATGGCTGTTCCAAAAAGTGTCCAAGATATCCAAGTGTTTATTAGTTTAGTTGGATACTATCAAAGATTCATATGGGATTTTGTGAGAATCACCAAGACCCCCTTTCATTTTCTGATGGATCCAAAAAAGGATTAATTTAGACTGAAGAGGCCCAGAGTTCTTTTGATTAATTATGCCAGTATTTGATAGATTCTCTGATACTAAAGTATCCAAATTATAATTGAGAATTTACAATACATACTGATGCTTCATTAATGGAGATTGGCACCATCCTGAGCCAAGTGGATGAACTTGGGGACGAACATCTGGTAGCGTATAGGAGCCAGACACTCTCAGCATCTGAGAGGAATTACACCATGACTGATCATGAATGCCTTGCAGAAATTTACTATTGTAAACAATTACAGGTTAATCTATGGAATGCACTTTAAAGTGGTGACGGACTACTCCTCGTTGCATTAGCTACACAATTTAAGAGAACTGGAAGGATGACTGGCCTGATGTGCATTGAAGCTACCGGATTATGATTATGAGGTAGTCAAGAGAGCTGGAGCTTCTCATAAAAACGTGGATAGCTTATCAAGGTAATCAATAGTCCAAATGGTATAACAGAAGGTGGATGAGCTATTCCAGAGAATGGTCAAAGTAGAAATCTGGAACAAGCTCCAAGAAATCCAAGGTGATCTTAGGAAAGTGATGGAAAACACCGAGAACATGGATAGACAAGTTTTTAAGATGATTGACGGAAAATGATACTACTGCCAAAGCCATTGGAGTGAGCAGCTATTGTTCAAGCTGCGCATACATTTTCTGTCATGGAGGCCTAAGAAAGATAACCGTTTACAATTGTCAGTACTATTACTTAAAGTCCATCAATTACAATGTAGCAGATTATCTGGCTAATTGTGTGGAGTGCCAGTTTCACAAGCCATACAAGAACACAAACAGATATCAACTGGTCCACCCTGGATTTGCCTGGAATATGGTGTCCATCAACATAATGGGACCATTAACCATGACTTCAGGATAATCAAGTACATTATAGTTGCAATTGACCATCTGATAAGATGGGTCAAGATGAAGGCCCTGGTAAAAGTAGAAGATAAAAGCACTGCAAGGTTTATCCCAGATCAAGTAAGATATTGAAATAGACGCCCGCAGGTCTTGTTGTGTGACAATGGAACAAATTTTACACTTCACGTGATCCCAAGATTAAATAAAACAATAAGGATCTGAGGAGTTGTTTCAGTGCCTTACCAGCCAATACAAATAGAATGATAGAGCGTCTAAATGGAATGCTGACCATGACGCTGAGGAAGCTGGTAGCAGGAAGTACTTCTGCATGGGGAATGTACATTAGTTTGGTGACGTTAACATACAAAATAAGTCATCATATGGTGATAGGAAAAATACCGTTTGAGTTACTATATGGAAGGAAGGCCGTGTAGCTGCCAATTCTATATTTGGTGGTTGAAACAACACCAAGGATAAGCGCCAAGCAATACTCGATCTGATTGTTGAATATTCTGATTGAGATGCAATCTCAAACATTCAATAATATGAAGAAAAGGATTAAGGCAAAAATGACAAATGATGATAACTGACCAGCCTTATCAGAATACCAAATAAGCGTAAAAGTTGCCTATTGCAATATGCACGGTTTCAGGAGAAGAAACAAGCTAGATGCATTGTGGTTGGGTCCGTTTAAAATTATTGCCAAGGCTGTGACAGGAACCTATTCCATCAAGAGCCTCTTGGATGGAAGGATTGTGAATTGAGTTCATGCTATATATTAAAAGCAGTAGATCGAGGAAAAAAAATTAAAAAGAGTGTTCCCAAAGGACTGCTGAACCAATGAGACGATTAAGTTTTTAAAATGAGACGTCTGAACCATAAAAACAGGTTGGTCGGAAATAACTAGGAACCAGTTTGGTAGAATCTATAAAAAAGATGGACCGCTGAACTGAGTGAAGGTCATGTCCCATATAAAAAAGAAGGAAAAATAAAAGATTGATAAAAATATAGTGGAAAAATTATTAAAAACTCACATAAAAAGATATTTTTTATATTTTTTTATTGGTTGTCCTTAACTCAGGGATGATTCTGCCTATGTCACCTCTTGGGGGAGGGAGGATGTACCTCAGAAGGAGTAAACAAACCATCAAAATCTATGTGATATCGGATGCTAGCAAGGGCTGGACCTACTTGAAGCCAAGTTCATTGAGTGGAGGCTGATCTCTGTGAGAACATGGCTATAGAAAGAGAGATGGAAATATCAGTGCTTGCCAACTACAATACCCCAGATCAGGGAGGGAAGCAACAGAACAAAAAGAGGCAGTTGGCGAATAACCCCAAGTAATCCCAATATGGCACTGGAGCTGGTAGATTGGTCTTGAACACTTGCTGATGGGCTTCATCAAGAACATTGGACATATGAGCTGGCATCAAGCAGGGATACTGGGTGGGGGTTTCTGAATCATGCCCCAATCAAAGCCATCAAGGAAAATACAGATGAAATGTTCCATAAATGAGATAGTTTTGAAGGAAGCAAATGGCATCCTGCAGACAATGACTACAAGCTTCTTGGAAGCAAAAGCAGAATGAGCGATGGAAGCTGGGAAAGGCTGGAAGCTTTGTGGCCCAACTATGAAGAACTTGGCCAGCAAAGTGAAGGGTATAGGCTGCAAAGTCTCAGTCTAGGATGTATTTGAGATTGAAGGGGTTTAGAGCTATGGATAGAGCCTCAGTTACTCAGGCCTCAATTCTGCATAGGGGAGTTCAACATGTTCACAGTTTCAAATGGCTAGTTTAGTTGACATAACAACTGGTTTTTAAGACTGGACAACTCAGAAAAGGAACGCCAGAAGCAAGTCAGATCAGGTTAGGAACGATTGATCAAGAGCGGAGGGCATTGCTTCAGGAGGATTGCTGATAATTGTAGGATTATCTGCAAAGGGAGCTGAATCCAGGAGAGTTTTAATAAAATTCAATGTGGGCATTGATGACAGAGGGCGGATTGGTCATGAGACATTCAAGATGATTGCTAACCTAGTTTTGTCAGAGTTGAATACCGTTTCAGGTAATTCAACGGAATGACTGGATACAGGTACTTGACTGGGAGTAGGAGTCCTAGGGGGACCATAGAAGAGGTTCCATCACACAGCTCAACTCATCAGTTGTTAGAGCTGAACATATTTATCAGACATGCTGTTAAGCAGTTGTTGTAACAAGATTTTGAATTTGACATATGAGCTGGATGAGAGTAGGTATGTCTGACTTTTATAATAGTTGACATTATACATTTTGGAATCAATTAAGCTCTAATTTCTGAAAAATTAACTCAAAATTAATGAGATAAGCTCTTCAGAAAAATATAAGAATGCTTTGAGCCAAGAAGTTATTGCAAGAAATTAACAAGAGTGAATTAAATGAGCATTCTTATGTGTGTCACAAAAAGAAAGCCTATGGCAGTGAACTCCTGTTAGGACAAAGAGGTAGATTGGGAAATTGAGGACACCAGACCAAGAATCCTGAATATGACAGCGGGTCATATGCCTGATGATGGGAAAACTGGATTCAGGATTAGAATTGTCACAAGTAAATCAATCAGCCTGTTACAACAGAAAATCATGGGGGACCGCTCTATGAGTAAGTGGTAGCAAGGAGGAAGAGGAAGAAAACTGCATGCTGAAGGTTGTCCTGAGCAGCGTTGAGTACAGAGTGACTGTACTTTACTAGAACCCAAAAATATTTCACCTGGTATCTGAGGCAGTATTATGTCTTAATCTTATTCTCACTGGAAATCTGTAATGGCTGAAAATGACATAATCATGGGGACTAACACAAGGGACAAAGCTGCATGTCAGGAGGCCAAGAAGGTGAAGTTGGCTGGCATCGCTGATAGCAAGCATACTTTGGATTGAAGCTGAGTGAAGGTGAGATAAGTCAAGGTTGGTCTTAGGGATGCAGGAGAAGTTTGGCCCTGTATAACAGCAGGTGCGTTAAAACGAAATAGCTCTTTGTTAAATAAAAATGGTTCATCAGTTTTCAGGTAAATAGGGTCTCAAATTCGTTCAGTTTTTGAAATTATCATCTTAGGTTGGCCGCTTCTACAATCAATTGCCTGTGTTCAGTTGATTAACAAGTACAGTTTATTGCCCAATGGAAGTGTGCACCTATTGGTGCACTCAGCTTAGACCCACTTCCATCAATCAATTGTTTTCCCAAATTCCCTTAAATTCCTCATGTCAAGACCATACTCTCCCATTGTTTGAGATTATTATAATATATCCTTCAATAGTACACCGTTTTTTATATATTTATGCTAACTTGGTCTTTCCTGTGTGCAGACCTCTTTGTGGAGATCTTGCACAACGTTAACCATTTAATTATAACTGCAAAAAATCTATCCTCCTGTGCACCATTGGGTCGCCCAAGTTCCCTCCAACCTAGGGCACCTATACCCTTCCACTCCAAGCACCATGTGTTTACAATTTGGCTATTTCCTATAATGTTAGCCATATTCGCCCTATGTTATTATAGCTTAAGCTCTCTCTGCTGGGCTCTAGTAACTTAATACTTGTGACCAGTTTCCTGGCGTTAACCCTGAGCACTATGCACCTCCACGCTTGGAACAGGAGAGTCATAGACACTCTCCTTACAAAATATAGGCTAGGGGAGGATGTGTTGGGATTTTTTCCCACCTTTCCAGATGTCTAAATTACCATGGATTGCTAGAGGATAATTCCCTATAGAGACTGAATTGAAATGTCAGTTGACTCCAATTTTTGATAAATTTTGTTTGGTGGATTTTAGGTAATTTCCCTGGTTTGGATCTGTAGGGGATCTATCTAGGTGACTGCTTAAGATATCGTAAGCAGAGTTGCTGAGAATAAGGGGGCATCTAATAGTTGATTGATGATTAATTATCAGGTGTAGATTAGGATCAGTCAGCTTTCATCACCGACTTATTGGGAATTTAAGGAGCAATTTTCGAGGTGAGTGATGCTGCCTGCAACTAGCAAATTGAGCAGTTGGTTCATGACCTGCTATAATGGGTAACAGGTTTTATTACCTTAGCATGTCGCTTCCCAAATATGGTTGGTTTGCTGGTATTGAGTGGATACCGGTAGGGACACGTTTTCTGGCCCTTTCCAATTTCAGGTCTAAAGGATGACTGATGAAATAATCCTAACCATAATGGGGAAGACAATTGCTGGTGAGACGATGAAGGGAAATTTAATGGCAAAGGCTGCCATTTCAAGGCTGAGGCGCCAACTGAGGGTTAGGCAATGAATCCCTCTAGTAATTACCTTGACAATTTACTTTAATAAATTTTTAGAAAACTTAACTTTAGCAGAATTCTTTATTTGTTTTAGTTATGATCATCTTCAGGAAATTATTGCTTGTGTGCTTTAATCGAGGACTCTTTAGAAGGATAAAGAGTAAGGATTGAGGATCCTTATAAGAGAAGCTGAGCTGAGATGGGAGTTGCTGCCAACTTCATGTCACTAGAGGAAGGGCTGTAAACTAGGGATCTAAACATGGATCAAGTAAGGCGTTATAAGGGTATTAATCCCTACTAAAGACATCTTGAGTAATTCAAGGAGAAATATAAGTCGAGCATTAGACCAAAACTTAAAATCTATTTACAATAGATAATAGTTTTATAATAAAATTAATCAAAATCATATATTATTATGCAATGTGACGAGTGCACAAATCAAACCAGTGCTTTTATCAATTAGGGGTTATTATTTGTGAATGAGAAGTGAAGCCCCTATATTTTAACACCCCATAAAATGGGGGTGAGTTCATTCTTACCTTCCTCAAATGTGGGGATAGAGTTTTAAACCCTTGATGGAGTTGCATTTTTGGTTCACAGCAGACCTTGCAACTCCTCCTCCCTTAAGGATGCCCATCGAGGTGTAGCTCTCTTGGATGCTGTGGAAGGAGATGCTTATCTTAGGGTACATGTGATTCAAATTTTAGTTAACCAAGTTGGAGTGTCTACTTTCTTTAATTGCTTTGGTGTCTTCAGTGGTCCAAATCCCTGTGTCAAAATTGGCCCACCTCTCACATGTTTTCATTCTGGGCACGGAATCTTCATACCTGCCTTCTTTTATTAAAGTTTTCCTGATATAAGCTGTGGGTTTAAGCCTCCCTTTGTTGTTTTTAATTGCGGAGTTTCAAGCAGCTCTGGATCATGTTTCCGATAATCATCCTGACTGGGAATCTCAGTTGTTTCCTTGAAGCAGGTGGTTGCGGTGGCTAACCCCATAAATGCCACACTTTGGTGTGCACAGGTGGGGGAGGAAGTGTATCAAGAGTGTATCTCTTGGAGGCTGTGTTGGTTAGCTTTAAGAATACCAAAATGTCCAGCTCATCTTCCTTTCTTCAGAATGTAAGTTCTAGCCTTGTTTCAAGGGTAGGCGTCTTGTAATTTCATGATGTTTTCTCCCTTCTCACCCTATCTACACAGTTCAGATTGCCAGGTCCCTTTGGTTTAGTCTACTTTAAAGTGAATCAAGTACCCGTGGAGCATCTGGTGCTTGTGTTACCCACGATGCAACAAATTGTAATTGAGTAAATTCTTCCTGATAATGATATGGTCCCCCTATCAGATCTCTGTCCCGTTGATGTCCCAGTGATTATCTCTTTCTATGTCAGTCATGTCCCAGCTGTTGCAAATAAAAGAATCATGCCTACTTACAGTTGTCTCTTGAAACTAAAGTTGTGATCCTTAAGGTCGATTGTTGCACTTGTGGATACTTGAGCGTCTGGCTATTTTAGGAGCAAAAATGGAACAGAATCTGATTTAAACCTTGGAATGGGTTCAACAGTGTTGGATGTATCCTGAAATATTAGATTGCTATGAAGCAAGACGACCCATACCCTTTTCTTTAGCAAGATCTGCTTTTGTGATAGATTTGCCGCAGTGCAAGATCTTCTGATCTCAGTTATCCTAGGCATGGGTAGTGGCACAAGCAACAAGTCAACATCAGTTAGGGCTCCAACTTCTTATCTTTTTAGATTACCTATTTATGGGGGATCTTCCTCTCATTGATACGTTAGTAGGTGAAAGGGGTGGTTCATCGCTTCTATCCCTTCTCCCATGGAACTTCCATTTGACTTTTCCTCTGCACTTTATGGTATATAAAAGATATCTCCAATATGGAGAAAGCCAACCATCTTCCGTCACATTCTGAGGTTAACTTGGCTTTTTGTTTGACAGTGGATTTGGTAAGTATCAAACTGTTTACTATATCCTTATATAAAACAGAAGGACAAGGATTTGGTTGTTTGGTTAAAGGATATCAAAGAAGGGTTAGTTATTCCGGAACTCCTCCATCACTTATCTTATCATATTAATAAAAAAATCTGTTGGCAATCTGAATCCTTATAAGGAGTATGGTCATACAAATAACATCGCCATGCATGATTCTTACCCTCTTACCTCTAAACAGACCATTAGCCAAAAAATTGCAAGATAAATGGTGCTTTTGAAACTTTAACCCATGAATGCCTTCAATCAGATCTTGCAGCGGAGGGCCAGGATTGGCATATAGCAATTTGTAAAAAAATATCTTTCTTTTTCACATGATGTCATTTTGTGTAAAGAATGTGCCCGCTGTATTTCCGCATGTAATTGAGTTTTATTCTAGAATATTTCATTTGATTTGTCTGGTGGCATACATCAATGACATCCTCATGCACTCCCCCACTCATGAACAGCATATGAATAATCTAGAGGCGGTTCTGGCTGCACTGTATAAGGCCGATTTTTATATGAAGCATTCAAAGTGTGAGTTCTTTAGTGAGGATGGCCCATATTAGGTACCCTGGAATCAAAGGATGGGTACGTTTTCTTAATAAGTTGGAGGACTTTTTCTTGTGGCCCACGCCCACCATGAAGTAGAAGCTGTGAAGTTAACTGGGTAGCATCATTTTCTTGAAGAAGGGTTCACCTGCACTATTACAGATGGTGACGCCGCTTTATCTTCTGACAGGGAAGAGCGTTTCCTCTAAGGTGACTAAAGTGTGCCAACATGCGTTTAACATAATCAAGGAGGTGTTTGTGGCGCCTCTGGTTCTAAAGTATGCCAACCCATCCCAGAATTCTTAGGTAGCATTTGATGCCTCCGCATCTGAGGTGAGTCTGTGCTTCTTCAATAATGAGGGAGTGGAACATCCAGTTACATACTTCTTTCATAAGTTCTCCTCTTTGGAGCAATCCTGGTCATATATGACAAGGATCTTGTTTCTGTAGCATGATCACTTGGCCACAGGTGGTACCTTATCCAAGGAGCTCAGCATGAGCTAGCAGTCAGGATTGATCACCAGATTTAATGTATTTCCAGAAAATACAGAAGTTATCGCATCATCAGGCCCATACATTTTCCGACCTCTGTAGCTTAAACATATGTAAAAAATTCGTGAAAAGCCTGAATTTTCTCCCTGATCAGTTTTGGCATAATCTTCTTTGAGCCCTATGTAGGAGGACGCTCAGGAGATTATTACGGTGGTCCCATCAAACTAAATACTAGCTATTCCCCCTGGAATTCCAGTGTTGGACTAGAACCCAGAGCCACCTTTGGTTTCTCAGGTACTAATTGGCAAGACATCCTGCCTAGGAGGGCTGGAGTTGATTGACCAGCTGGTCCTGACAGCTCATAAGCGGACCTACTATTCATTGATGAGGGGACAATTTTGTTCAAGGGAATAGTTTGGGTTGCTCCTTAATTTTGCGACAAAGTAATCTGCACTCATCATGTCCCCCAGAGGTATGACAATCAGTTAATAAAAAGTATCTCAATATAGTAAAGCAGTTGTTTAAAAGGCTAGGAAACTTATAGGATGTACAGAATTGGATCAACATTTGTGTGATGCGTGTGAGCCAAATATGTCAGTTTAGGTAGTAATAAACTCCTTCATTTCTCTGAAGCAGACATAAGAAATTGGACCTTAGTATTTTTCAAGTTCATTGTAGATCGTTTTAGTTCCATTGGATTCAACAACAATTATGGTGGTCATGGACCACTTTACTAATTTTTTTCTTTAATCCCCTGCCCTTCAGCTATCACCTCTGAAGAAAAAACCCAGCCTTTTGTTCACCATGTTACCTCCATATTTGGCCTCTTTCAAAATGTGGTGAGCAACTAAGGCCACAGTTTGCCAAACATTTTTGGACTGCACTTCTAGACATCTTTGGTATCAAGCCATGGCATTTTACCGTGTGCCATTTCTAGTCAACGGTAAGATGGAGAGGTCAACCAGATCTTAAGCAGTATCTTCGCTGCTTTGCTTCTGTAACTCAGGATACATGGGCTTCCATTCTTCTCTGTTGCATTTTATATAATGACGCCACCTACTCGTCAACTGTCTTTCCCATATGAGGAAACCCTGAAATATGCCCTCTCTTTTACCATTGGCTCCTGACTTCTCCAGAATTTCCTGATGCTGAGAAAAATTTTAGCAGATCTGGTGTACCAATACCTGGTTAGGAACAATTGACCAAGGCAATTTGTGATTACAAGAGGTTTGCAGATTGAAAATGTCTCTCCACTTACAAGATCACATTGGGTTCCTTAGCCATGCCTGATATGCGGCACCTGCATATGAAGGTACTCTCCTAGAAGTTTAAAGCAGGGAATCTGGACCCCACATGGCGGAGTATGATTTGTGTAGTGTGGCGTTTTGGTTGACTCTTTCATCTCATTGGAAACAGCATCACATCATTTGCGCTTCTCATCTGCCCCCTTTAAGGGGAATCCACCACTGCCTGAGCTCATCCTGATATAGGATTCATAAGAGGCCAAAGTTGATTCAATTATATTATAAATTTTGACGTTTTGTGCAATACTTAATGCCTAAAAGGGATTCCCTTTATATGAGAACAGCTGGGTAGGGCTTGCAATTGCGCCCATTGCTGCGAGTTAACGGAGGCTTCCACTCTTCACAATCCAACGCCTCTTGCTCTCCCCAGAAGTTTGCCAACCTTCTGGCCATCAAGTTGCCAAAGGCCCATAAGAGCTTCTCACTTGCTTAAGTTTCTGGTGGTGGTGTCTAATTTGTCAAAAGAGGGAAAATGTAATGTAAGTCCTGGAGAGCATCCCCTTCACCTTAACTGGGAGGAGCATCGTTTTCAGGACCATTAAGGGGGCTGAAAAAGCTGCTCAGCCACTTAACAACCAGGGCGATTTAGCCCATATTGTTGTTGAGAGGTGTATGATTGCTTACCCTTTGAAGATTGTTTCTTTTCCCCCACTCTTCTTACCACTAAGAAGTTAGTGAAGAAGATTGATGGGATTTATCAAAAAGAGGTGTGTCCAGGATCCATTGTCAGAAGTCAGTTTGCAGCCTCCCACCTTGCCAGGAGGCATCTACACCTAACCTTGATTTTTGTAATAATAGTAAGTTGATACTAAGTAAAATTAAATCATTAAAATCACATTAAGACTTGAAATTACCCATCTGATCTTCCCATGCCATAAGTGAAGGTGAGCCCGCCCTATCAGGTATGAGTGCTTAAGCTCACTTGATTCAAAAACGGATATTTCCTTAACTGCCCTGGCCCTGGGCTTGTCTTGTTGGCCGTTGCACAAATAGTTTCAGGATCAGATTCAGAATCACGCCGCCAAACCTTTTATAAAAATTTGACATCAATACAGCAGGTCAAGCCAGGTCCAGTAAGCATTGGTAGCACTTTAGTGTTTAATCTACTGGAATTGAGCGCGATTGGGACTATAAAGGTTCATGCACACTTTCCCTACTCACCAATAATATATTTCATAAACAACAGGCCCTAAAAGCTGCTGTTGTCAGTATTTTTTCCCTTTGTTCTTATTATAAGAGCTAGTCAGAGTGGTATATTTTTGAATTACTCTTTTCATGGTGTCGCAATACACTACAAGTTTACATGGTTCCCTGTATGCATAATGACAGGGCCATAATGGCCATTATAACAATGCTGTTTCCTTCACTGCTGGAGTAAGATACCGATTTAAGAACCACTTGGGCATGTTACCCATTTGAATGCCTTGTGGTGTCACAATCTTACCCTGCTTTTTTAAAATGCTTCCCTCTCAGTTCAACAGGTTTGTAGCACCTCAAAATTGGGCTACTTCTGACTCAACTTATTACCAACTTTAATGAAGTGCCCAAACCAGCTGCCTCATTGAGATCTTCTGCAATGAATGTTACCACCGCGTGGCTTCTTATGGCGGTGTTAATAACGTTTGTTGTACATCGCCATCCATTATCCCTTCCTGATTAGATACAAAGTTTTCTAAGTTCCTATACCCTGGTATTCAATTTTGTGTTTTGGGTGTCTTATCACACAGAGTGGCAGGCCAATATTAGCTTATCAGCCAGTGCCATGACAGTTGGTTCTTGTCCTGAAGGCAAAAGAGCCATAAAAATCCTTTTCAGTTGACTTTAATGTGAGATATTTTATCTAAAGGGTATGATGCCATCATGTATGGACTGGACCATCAAGTTTGCCCACTTCATTCATGCCATACCAAATTAACGGTGAAGCAAAAGGCTAAGATATTCATCTCCCACGTTGTCTAGCTATGGCATACAAGAGGAGATTGTCGTCAATCCTGGACCCCAGTTTGCATCCTTATTTTTTTAAAGATATTTTTTAAGACCCTCCAGATTCTCTCTTACTGTTCTACTGCATTCCACCCACATTAAGATTGGCATAAATAATGAGCAATCAATGTTTATTACAATTCCAGCAATGCTACACTGCTGCTGTTTGCTCATATTGGACAGCAAACCTTCCCATGGCATAATTTAGCTTTAATAACGCGCAGCATTATCTATCAGGTGTTCTCCTTTAATTGAAAACTATGAGTATATCTCAACTTCCACATGAAACCCAGTTGTGGATCCAAGGTGAAAGCTGTGGTGGACTATCTCAAGATTATCAGAAAGTACATCAAGAGCTAAAAACCAATTTGGATGAAGTCAAGAAGACCTAAAAGGAGAACATATATGGGAAGATAAGAGTAGGAACAGAGTTTAAAGAGGGAGGCACATGATGCTTTGTGCCAGGAATATCATAATAAAGCAGCCATGCAACACACTGTAACCAAAAAGTATATGACCCTACCGCATTTTTAGAAAGGTAGCCATGCCTCCTACCAGTTGGATCTTTAGTACAAGTTCCAGATCTTTGTTACATATAATGAGAACAATATGGGAATTTAAGGGTTCTTTCATGAGACGCCAGAGTTGTACTTGTTTGATGAGATACTGAAGTGTGAAATGGAAAATTATGTAGCATCTTGAAAAAAAGAAGGCTTGAGTACCTGCTATCATGATAGGGTTTGATGCCGCGGAAAAAATCTGGGTTCCAGCCCATGATTGTGTACAAGCGTAGGACCTCATTGAAATTTTTACAAAAACTTTCACTAAGGTAACCCCATAAATGTCACTATTTTTACATCCATCCAACAAAAATATCTATCTTGCAGAAGCCCCATGTGGGGGGTGGCGCCTCAAAATCCATAGGGTATTGTCATTTTACATTTATATATTTGTTAGTTTAAATTACAGAGATCAGTTGAAGTAGTTAAGGCAAAGGTTTTCGAATTGGCCACCTTACCTTATTTGAAACATACCTTGGACTAGTGCTGGGTAAGAGCCAAACTTGCCCATATTAAGTATCAATGAATCGCGTGATAGAGGTGGCCAGCATTACATCAATGGCCTTGAAAATTAAAAGTTACATATATAACAAAAACGCGTTCTTAGTTTATGTTACAATGAGAATTGAGCAATATCAATATAATATACTGATAATACAAGATTTATTTTTCTTTAATCTAAAACCCAAGTTTTGCCATATTATGTTATAGTACTACCATCAACTGGTATCTTATACTTAATGGTTCAGATAGGCTTAGTGCCCCAAAAAGACCCTACTTCATCCCTCGATTTTTTTTATAATTTTTTTTCCTAAAAAACTCTTTTCTTAGTTGTCTTAGTATTTATATATCTTTATTCTATCTATCAGATGAGCTTTTTAGCCGTCTTGGCCGTTGAAACATAAAGGAGGTATCTCATCATTTATGATAATAAAGATTATATAATTAGACTTAGCTTTCTTTCGCCATTGCTGAAATCTGGACCTTGTCAAAGTAAAGCATTGTAGGATCTAGAACCAGGTCTAAGTTTATTAACAAATTATTTTAATAATTTATCTAAGACATTAACGTCTTAGTAAACTTAGTGTTTTGTATTATTACTTTATTATTAGCTTCGGACAAATTACGTTTTATTAACGCTTACATAACTTTTGAGCGAATATTACTTAAAACAAGTAAAACTTAGCAACCTTGAGCTGCCTTCAATCCATACATCCCTAGTGTCCTCAGTTCAACCATCAGCTTCTCTTATGTGGGGTAGCAGCAAATAAGCAAATAGCATTTTCTGCCCATTGGGAAAACATGTTTGGACTGGGTCATCCTGTCATTCAAAATCCTTAGGTTAATTTGCTTCTCCCAAGGATCTTGATATCCACCTCTCATGTTGTTAAGTTTTATGACCATCTCATCCAACCCAATAAGATTATTACATAATATGCCTTTAACACTAAGTGATCTACCTTAGAATTAGCTATCACAAGAGATGATAACTATGGTTGGTATATATTCTTAATGGAATATTAGCTATTCTAACAGGATTTACTTCCGCCATATAACTTATGTTTTTGGGGATGATTCTATAATAGATTAGGCACAGCCTGGTCCGCACATTGACCTGGTGGGCAAAAGCTTAGATTTTAATAAGAATTCAAAGGCTGGCTCTGATAAATTGAGTTCAGTAGAAGAGCGGATCAGGAACTGGGTCATCAAGGTTAAGATGTTAAAAATTTGGGACCAGAGGTTGATCTGGCAGAATGCAACACTGGCATCCCAAATTCTCATAATAATGCGTGAATTAGATATTGAGCCTTCAAGAACAATGATTTGGTCATCGTTAGAAGCTTGGGTTAAATGAGCCTAGTTGAGTATTTTTCAGTGATATAAAGGGGAAGGTGATAACTAAGAATCTAGTTAAATTTTTTATAAAATCTTGAATATTCATTAGAAAAATTTCTTTATGCGTGGTGGATCCATCTATTGGGTTGAGCACCACTAGGCTAAAAAAATAAAACATTTCTTAGCTTATTTTAGACACTTTTATTGTAATAAGTATATATTCAGACCCCAGATCTGGAAGATGAGCTTGATAAGCAAGCTAGGTCAAGCATCGGCCTAATTCTTGGCGCTATCCTGGAGCCAGACCCTAATATTGACATGTATCATGGGACCATGGTTTGAGAATATATTAAGACATCTATACATAACGTGCAGAATTAGGGGTAAATTTCTGCCAGGTTGTCAGTTATGTGGTCAGAGACATAGTTGGTACTACCTAATTCCTTCATAGTGTACTGGCGTGAACCAGACTGATACATTAAATGAAACTCAATACTTTTCTTTCTGTCTTGTAGCCCCCAAGAGAAGGCAGTGGTCTCAGGAGGGGAGAGATGGTAATGACTTTTATAACCGTGGTAATAAAAGGATTCTTGCTGGCCTTTTTTATGTGCAAGGTGGGGTAATCATAGGGTGATGCAACGCCAAAAGCAGCGAAAATCCCAGTAATGTTCACTTCAAACAATGGTTAAGTAGCCCTATCCATGGAGGCACTGGAAAGAATTCACCAGGTGATAACATGGATTCATTTTCATGCTCATTTTGCACATGCAACAGGGAGAAGCCCCTTTCTCACTACAGATAGCCCAAATTGGGGATGCATTAGCCTAAGGATTAGCAGGCTGGGTTCAGGGGCATATTGAAGAATAAGGCTCCTACCAAGTACCTTGTTTGAGTGTGTAGATTTGATAGACCGTGCAGCCTGCCATTGAGGCGAAGGATGAAGCATGGTCAGCGCTCCTGATGGTTAGCCAGGGCATAACTTAGTGAAAAGATATGCCCGGAATTTCTGTCTATTGGCAAAAGCAGTCTGATGGCAGATTTACAATCCCACAAATATTCTATCATGGATTACAGGAAGATTTGCTGGCGGTCATGGCGGCAGCAAAAATCCAGGGTATTCCAACAGAGGAGGTCGTGATAGCCCTACAGGTTGAAAAGCAATTATCGTTGGCATGAGAATGTCGTGAGGACTCCATGTTTCCAGGAAAAGCAATCTCTGAAGGATGGACGGCCCAGTCAGGGGGGCTGGCATGCAGTCCCAAAAAATTTCGGAAATGTACAAGGGGGCCTGACTTTGAACCGTGGAGGAATCCAGTAAAGCAGTGAGCCACGAACATGAGATGGAGAATGTGCCCAAGTATTCATCACCTACAAACTTTTAATTTAATGAATTCATTCAAAAATAGATCTGCCTCTTCACTTTATCCTCATTTTTTCATCCAAATGGAGTTATAAACAAACAGCAGAACAAAAGAGGTATGCCCTTACGGATACAGGGGTAGAGGAAAATTTTTTGAGCCATGTTAGCTGAGAATTTGAAGTTGAAAATTCAGGAGGTACCAGAGGTTGTGTTTGCCAATGTGTCATGAGCTGACTCCCTCATGGTGACAAAGTCCCTTGATAGAGGCACGGAAGAGTCCATTCAGGTTAAGAGAGCAGTTTTGTTCTCTTAGATTCTGGTCCATTGTTTGGAGTTGGGGATGTTGTGGTGGCATCAATTTTGACCCTAGATTAATTTGCCTTTCTGTGTAGTTACCCTTGATCCTGAATGTGGGCCCTCCAATGAGATGGAGGTTTATAGTTGGCAAGTATATGTAGGATGAATCCAAGATCATGAAAGTCTATAATCTTTCGAGAAATTGCTGGTGGAAAACCGCAATTTTGTGGGATATTTGGGGCAAAAAGGGATTTGCCATTTTCCTCCACTAGCTCATTTGCGTTTTCGATTTTATTCAAGGAAGGTGCAAACTTCTTCATGGATGCCCAGTTTACTCACCAAATCAATGAGTGAAAGCGGTGTTGGAAGATCATGTAAGTTCAATATTTATTGAGGGGTTGACAATTCCGTCAAAATCCGCAGTTGTTCACTGGTACTACTAGTACCAAAAGCAATTGGAGAATTATGGCCATTTTGGACTTCTAGAGGCTCACGTGGTTATAGACCAGATCCTTATCCCATGCCCTTGATGGAGGATGTTCTCCCGATTGCCACGGACTGTACCATCTTTACAAATATAGATCTTGTGGATAAATTTAATTAGGTTCAATTGATGACTGGAACATAAAAATTCATGATATTTAAATGTCATTTAGGAATGTTCCAGTATCAGGTAATGCCTTTCAAGCTACGAACTGCCCCAATAATGTTTGAGTGTATTATCAATTGAGTGCTGAGTGGGATGATCAGCCATTTGGTGCGCTCATATGAATGACACGTTCATGTTTTCTCATTACCAGGACGAGCATCATGCAATGTGCGGGGGGTTCTGGAAGCTCTTGCCAAGGCTGGTCTGCAGTTGAAGCCATTAAAATGCTAATTTCAAGCAAAGTTCAGTGACTTTTTTGGGCAATGTCATGTTTGGGAAGGGGCTTGGGGGTATGCCCCAACAAACTGCATGAAGTTTGAGCATGGAAGGCACCATAGGATTAAACAGCAGTCTGAAGTTTTTGGGGATGATGAATTTCTTCAGTGGATTGTGAAAAATCTGTTTCAAATGTCTCTACTGCTTATGTGGTTAAAGCAAGATAAGTCATTCATATGAGGAAAAGAAGGAAGAGCAGGCATTTCACTTTGTTAAAGGAGAAGATTCTTTAGGCACCTGTTCTGGCTCACTTGTACCCATGAAACCTTTCATGTTTGAGACATATGCATCAAATTTTCCATGGGCGCAGTGTTATTACAAGAAGGGGAGGATATATTTTACAACCTGTGTGTTACTTTAGCTGAAAGTTTTAATCCTAACAGAAACAAATTACTCAAAATATGATAAAGAATTAATGGTGGTGGTCTTGGCTTTGTTGGAATAGCAGCAACATTTGCTATATGCTCATCACCCTTTTGTGGTTTGGATGGATCATTGAGTGGTAGAATACTATTGTGAGCCAAGGAAGATGGACCAGCACCAAGCCCACTGGCATGTGAAGCTGGCCCAGCATAATTCGGGTAGAAATATTCCAGAATTAGTCAAAACTCTGTTAGATTGGCTAGGTCATGAAGTGGTATTAACTTATAAGCTGACGGAGTTGGAGGGCTTCAACACGGCTACAATGTGCCAGCTGGATCAACTTGCAATGTTTGACATTAAGGAGAGCGAATTAGGAGAAAATAACTGGTGGAGACAGAGCAGTCAGCATTCAATCATCAGTTACAGGCTGAAACAGTGGATGACCAGCAGAATAGCCACCATCATACTTATGGGAAAAGGAATTACATATTATACTATGATTTGTGCATGTGGGTCTTGAATCTATTATTATAATGGAAGGTATTTCATGCTTCTGATGATCACCCATTGTGGGGGCACTCATGAGTTGAGAAGATGGTCAAACTGGTGTGGCAGAATTATTCGTGGCAAGGTTTTTAAAAGGATATATTGAATATATGGCAGAGTGCTTGGTTTGCTCTAGGTCAAAGCTTTTAAGGAAGCCTCCCACTCATAAGTTAAACCCTTTTCAAATTCTGTGTTGCACATGGGGTGGTTAGTGTAGTATTTATCACAGGTTTACCAAAGGGTTAATATAAAGATGCAATTATGGTCAGCATCGATCAGTTGACTAAAGCACAAAATTTTTCCCATGCACCACCAATATTGCAGCCAAGGATAGAGAAAGTGTTTTATCAATGATGTATTTGCCTGACATGACCTAATTGGAAGTAATTGTTTCAGACCATGGATTTAAATTTATATCAAAATTCTGTTCAATCTGCTCAAAAATTTGAAAATTTGCCCATTTAGGGTTTTGGCATATCATCCCTTATCTTCAGGAAAAATGGAGAGGGTAAATCAAATACTCAAAAATGTCTATAGTGCTACGTTTTGGATTGTCAGAAAAATTGGGTTATTAATCAGAATGGCCTAATTTGCTTATAACAACCACTGTCAATCATTAATGATGACAAACCCATCTTTTGTGAAACATGGACTAAACCTACGTTGGAATGGTTTTAAGTGGTGAAGTATGCCAGAAGCGGATAAAATATCCCACAAAATTGCAGACAAAAAAAGGAAATTATGAGTGAATCTTTAGTGAGTCATGGCATGGCAGAAGCATCAGGAAGACTGAAAATGGGCACAAATCCTCTATTTGCTCCTGGAGTCTGGGCGTTAGTGGTGACCAAGAATTACGCCATGCTGGTGCGAGGCTGGAGGCTTAGACCAAAGATTTTGGGCCCATGTAATATCATTTGTGCTATCTTTAAGGTCGCTTTTTGAACTGGAGCTTTGTTAAGGGCCAAAGGCCCATCCAATGATTCACCGCTCACAACTTCTAGAGTTTACAAAGAAAGGACAAGAACTGCCAGGTCCAATTGAGCCCTCATGAGGAGAACAGCCAAGAATATGAGGTCAAACTGATACTTGATGCATAATGGTGAGGGGCCAACGGAAGTTCAGGGTAAAATGGAGGGGGCATCCAGTGGAGGAGGCGACATGGCAAATGAAAGAAGAATTTGCGCATTGCCCAGAGAAGATCTGGGGATTTTGGGCCTCACAGGGGGGTTATGTAATGAATCAGACACAGCCTGGTCCACTCATCGACCTGATAGGCGCAATTTTAACTTTTAATGAAATTTGAAGGTCATCTCTGATAAATAAAATTTGGTAGAAGAGCGGATCAGGAATGGGGTCATCAAGGGTAAGAAACTGGAATTTTGGGAACATAAGCTGATCCAGTGGAATGTGATACTGGCATCCCAAAGTCTTTAGAGATGGATAAATGAGATATTGAGAATGTGTGAAAATGATCTAACCAGCATTTGATAGCTTGGGTTAAAGGATCCTAGTTGAGGAATTTGCAATGGTATACAGAGGAGAAAGTGATAACTGATAATTTAGTTTTGTTTTATTTAATTTTGTAATATTCACCAAAAAATTTTTGAGCTTACTTTAAATATTGTTATTATAAATATGTAAACCCCAGATCTGGAAGATGAGCTTGACAAGCAACTTAGGTCAAGCAAAAGCCTCATACTTATTGCTGTCCTGGAACTTGACCCTTCTACTGACATGCAATGTAACTAGGACTGAAGATTAAGAATACATCATGGCATCCAGACATGGCGTGCGGGTTCAAGGGTATATTTCTGATAAGTTTCATTTATGTGGCCAGTGATATGTCTGGTACTAACTCTTTTGTAGCATACTGAAGTGAACCTGCCCAATACACATCCTTGACAATGTATTTACTATATGGTTTGATTGCCAATTTAAATTTTGGTTTTTAATTATACAAGTCATTTGGAGTATGTTGTTAATTATCTGAGGATTTTTATTAGTTTCTGAAGTGTTGACAACATTTCTAGTAGCAACACTTAGGTTAAACTAATTAGGTTAACCCTCAAGGTTGCATTTCTAGTCACTGGCGAAACCTGTCAGAGGAGGAAAATCCATGTAGAGAGCAACTTAGGAGGGTAATCCATTGATGATGCCCGCTTTCTCCACAAGGAGGTGTCAACATAATAGTTGTGCTCTGGATTCTCTATAAGATTCCTTGATCTTAAGTAAATAAAGTAGACAATTGATAATTTAGATATTTTACCTGTTATAAAACTATTGTAGTTTTACTTTAGGGATTAAATTTGTTAGATCAGAAATACTTTTATCTAAAATTTGTGAGAAATTTAGATATTCAGGCTTTATGAAGGCTATGAAAATATTAGGTTGTGGCTCCAGAGAGAGTTGAAATAAGGAGCTGAAATTACAAGTTTCGTTGCAATAATGTTTTCCAATTGGAATAATGATATTCAATTTAATTGACCAAAAGATAACTATGCAACACAAAATATGTGGTGCTTTATTAGTTAGATTTTTTAGATATTTATAGGAGAGAATTTAGTAGATCTTCATAAAGATCTTTGTGCTTTAAACGAGATAAGATCTTTTCTAATAAAGGACCAATATGGCTGATTGTCTGATCTGATATGATTTTTGTTATATGAAATTAACCTTCGCATTGTGAGCTCAACCCTTTTGGAATGCTTAACCTCCTCAGGAAGATGAGACTGATAACCTGAAGAGTTTATTATCAGTCTAAAAGAAAATCAGTTATATCCAACGGATTTTTTATAATCTTATTAGAGGAGATGCCAAACCTTAATCATGATTAGTATTGGTCATTGCAGGTGAATTTTAACAATGCCCCCTCAGGATCTTGCCTAGGGTCATGTTCTTATATAGAAATCTACTATTAGCTCTATTGATAAAGGTACCAATATCAACAGCTGAAATGTAGTATTCAATACCCTGACAATATATAATATGACAAGGTCTGAAACATAAGGTATCAAGTTTGTGAATTTTTCCTCCAGGTCTATGATGATATAAAGAGTTTAAGATCTCCTATTTACTATTAGGTATGTAGGTCATATAGCATTGGTCCTAAAACCTTCTTTTAATTTGTAGTAGCAAGAGAACTTAAAACTAAGGCTTGCACTCTGTTAATTTCATTAGCGAACCTTCTCATAGTTAAGTTATTGGTTTGTGGGGAAGCATTATCAAGTATAGGTTGTACACTAAAGAGGTAAAAAAGGATCCCGACCATACAGAACCTTGAAAGGGGACATTCCAATTAGATAATGATAGCTAATCCTGTAATTTAACATCGCGCTAGGTAATATAGATTCCATCTGCTAGGGTCAGTTGAAGCCATCTTTCAAAGAATAGCTACTAGGGTACAATTAGCTTGTTTAACTGCACCATTAGTAGAAGGATTATAAGGAGCTGTAAATGACTGATAGGTACTCATCAGTTTATTAAGCTCAGATACTACCTGTGAAATGAAATTTGTTCCATTATTGGATAATAGTACTTTTTGGGCTACTATGCTAAGTGAAAATCTTCTTAAAAAGTAAGGACTCAGTAGACTTAGCAGTGACAGTGTAAACACAGCTAGCACACTCCATTTGGTAAACTGTTCATTAGATAGAATGATATATTGATGTCTATAAGTAGTGGTAGGGAGGGGACCCACTACATCAATAATCATAATTGAAAAATTTTCTGAGGGCCCCACAAATTTTTTGTTGATAAGTCAGATTTCCACTACGTCATTTTTGGCAAGTGAGACAAGTATCCAACACATCATGCACAGTTTCAAGCTTATTATCCCAATAACATTGTTTTTAACCACCGTAAAATTTTAGCAAAAGTTCCATTCCCCACAGCTTGATGAGCTTCAATAATGTATTAGTCCTAGCAGAAGGTTAAATAATAGATAGCCATTTAGATCCTGACTTTTTTATAAGGTGATCCTTCTTTAATTTTGAATATCCTCAGTTAAAGATTGTAGGTTTGCTATAACGTCCTTAGATTCACAATACCATAGTTTAGATCTGCCAATTAGGTCATAGATGCGATCCTCTTCAGAAGTGAATAGAATTAGTATAGGTAATTGAGAAAGTCCATCAGCATTTTGGTGTATAGCTCCAGCAC
Source organism: Massospora cicadina (assembly GCA_022478985.1). Classification (NCBI taxonomy): domain Eukaryota; kingdom Fungi; phylum Entomophthoromycota; class Entomophthoromycetes; order Entomophthorales; family Entomophthoraceae; genus Massospora; species Massospora cicadina. Next base: position 130,081 of record JAKSZP010000234.1, read on the forward strand.
AATGTTGAATAGAAAAGTCATAATTCTGAAGCTCTAGAGCCCATCTAGATAAGCGTCCATCAGGATCCTTCATTTGTTTTACCCATTTTTTGATGAGTGATCTGTGATGATAGTAAAATGTTTGCCATAAAGGTAAGGGTGAAAATGCTTGATAACTGATAGGACCTCTTGGTACTCTCTCTCAGCAACTCTATAATTGCCTTCTGCTTTGGAAAAGGTTTTACTATAAAAAGTGATAGGTTGTTCTACTAGATTGGAGTCATTCTGAGCCAGAATAGTCTTAATAGCTACATCACTGACATCTGTAAATAAGAGAAAAGGTTTCAAAACTCAGGATGCGCTAAGATTTAGGCACTAATTAAATCTTGTTGTAAGAGATTAAAAGCTTGCTGTTGCAATTCTTCCCATAAGAAAGGAACTTTCTTATTTAGTAAAGAAACTAAGGGTTCCTCAAGGACAGCAAAATGGGGGATGAATGGTTGTTAATAACCAACAATCCCTAAAAACACTTGAATATCATGCAAGCTCTTAATAACAGGCATGTCCATAATGGTTTGAATCTTTTTGGACAATGGTAAAATCCCATCGCAATTAACCTTATGACCTAAAAATAGTAAAATCAGTTTTAAACAAAGCACACTTAGATGGTTTTAGCTTAATAGAAGCTTGGAACAATCAGCCAATAACTTCTTTTGGACTAAATGCTTGTTAAAAGTATGAGAAAAACCAGTAACACCATTTAAATAAACTAAAACACAGGAAAGTTAGAAATTACCTAATAAGCCATCCATGGCCCTTTGAAAGTTAAAGGCATTACAAAGTCCCTGCGGCATATGAGTAGGTTTAAATAACCCCTCACTTGAAATTAAAGCGCGTTTTTGATGATCTTCAGGAGCCAATCAATTTGCCAGTAACCACTAGCAAGGTCCAAGGCTGAAAAGAACTGTCTGCTAGACAGTAATCTTAACGAGTCATCAATGTGAGAGAATGAATATGAACCTTTTTGGGTAATAGCATTATGACGACAATAATCCATAACCACTCTATGGCCTCCATCCTTTTTTCAGATAAGTAGTAGAGGGGAAGCCCATGGACTTTGGGAAGGCGTTAATAGCCAGGCTTCAAGGAGTTGTTTTAATTCCACTGCAACATGAGCCTCCTTAACTTTAAACTTTTGATAAGTCTAGGCTTGGATAGGGGGAGAATCTCCTACTTTTACCTGATACTGCACATTTTTCATCAACCTAAAATCTCCAAAGCCATTTGCAATATATCTGTATACTTTTTCATTAGAGACTCAGCTTCTTGTTGTTGTTCTCATAAGTGAATATCCATATTCAAATTTGACTCTAGCAATGATAGGGGGCATCCAACCCAAAATCACATAACTTCTCAAATTCAGAGACAGATAGTATTTCATCTACAGGAGTAGGCCATACATAAGAGATAGTATTATTCCAATTAAATTCATAGGTCGAGAGGTAAGATAGGCTAGTATAAACAGTTCCACTATATATGGGATTAAGGATACCGGGACAGGTTAAGGCCTCCAGATGGTAGGGGTTAAGGTTACTGAGATCTCTAATAAATGAACAGTTAGCACTAGTACTTGCACTCCAGTAGCATATAAATTGAGCTTTAGGAGGAATTATAACCTAGCTGTTATAATAATAAGGCATTCCTTCAGAGGCATAAACTTATGGAGGCGGAAGAATAGTTTCAGGAAATTAACATGATGGATCCTTCAGATTATATCAGAAATAGAGGTGTTTGTTAGTTGAGCATGATTGCCAGCTAATCGTCTAGTTCAATATTATCTAATGTTATATTATTAATTTGATTTAGGTTAAGTGGAATCTGCTTTCAACGCTGATTAACCATTTAAAGGTCAGTTGTGCGAATTTATGGCGGAAAGACGATGAATCTGTTATTGATCGTCCAAATATGGTTCTGCTGTTAATTTTGAGCACCAGTGACTCATGCCAAGGATGCTCAAAATTATATTTATATTATCTAATTTATATATGATCAACTGGTGACTCATGCCAATGATCTGTTGAACTAGTCTAATTTGGTGAACCATATGAGCAAATTGGGAGGAAATCATTACCATGAATGACCAAAGATTTATTAGAAGAGCCAGCTTGGATAGCTGGGGGTTTAAAGGCGAAGTAGCTTATGGTTTAAATAGTCATTCATTCCCTACAAAAAAATAACTCTCTTTCACCCACTTTCCTATTAATTTGAAGTAGCAAGAGCCACTAAAATGGATAGGGGTGGGAGTGGAGAACCCTGATGTTGGCACAAGGTGACGTGCCTGGAGTAGCTGTTGCTGCCAGCTCCACTAGTATGAAGATTGGTTAATCTCTGCCGTTTTGCCTTAATAGGCATACCACCCCATAGGAGGAACAGGTGGGAACATGGCCAACTGGCCACCAATGACATTGCTGACTGGCTGTCAACCTTGCAGGGTGCAGAGTGGGAGTGCCTTGGCCGCCCAGGAAGGGGGCAGGACTTTCCAGGTCACACCACAGGCCCTGGGGCTAAGGTGAATTCGGCGATTTGCCATGTTGGTGGGTTGGAAGCGGACTCCAATGGGGTTGGTATGCCTATTAAGGCAAAACGGCAGAGATTAACCAATCTTCATACTAGTTGGCCTGGCACACTAGCGGAGCCCACAGACATTTTGCAACAAATAGTCTTAGATACCAATATCTGATATTTAAGATGAGAGATGGAGTTAGGATCTTCCAATAGTTAAACTCATTGCTTAAGTTTGCCCTTATCATTTGGGACAACCTTTAGAATTAAAGGTACTTGGTATCCAACTAAAGTAAGACAATTGTCCTTATGACTAATTATCGCATCAAAATCAATAGAAATTTGGTTCCTAGAAGCAAGTTGTAATAGTTATTGTCCAACACTACTGCAGGGGCTGAAATAACCAATTTTCTGAAGTGCATTGGAAGAAAATAATAAGCTCCTATGGATTTAGTATATGAGGGGCCAGCATTTCCATATTCTTAATACTGGTTTAGAATCAGAGCAACTTTGATTTTTTTTCATAAGCTGTGATGAGATCACATTTATGGGAGACCCCATGTCGATGATAGCTAAAACTTTTACTTTGTATACCATGACCTCCACGCAAGTCACATCAGTACCAAAATGTGGGATAAAAATACTGAGGACTAATTGGTCATATAGAATTAGAAGATGAAATAGAAACATAAGAAAAATAGTATCATTGTTGACTAAATCATCAGGAGTTAGAAGTTCACCTGGAGTAGTTATCATATAACATTCTTTAGAAATACTAGAAGTCTGAGATTGAGGCACAGGAAGTATGTCAGCACAGGGAGCCTCTTGCCAAATTCTGACTCCTCTTTCTTCAACTTTTCAGCTTGCTTTTTCCATCATTGTTGTTCCATATGACCAACTAGTCCCAATAACTGCAAAGTTC